>OZ005741.1:109526567-109749566 GCA_963930735.1 Dioctria linearis
ACAGGTTGGCATCTTCTGACCACCATAAGCCAGGTATTAATCTTTCATCTATAAAATAGTCTGCATATGTTGGAGAACAATATGCACTGCTATCATTTAGGTTGAGGTAATTGTGGAGGACAACTATTTAGTTCTTTTATCCACATTCTTGGGGTGGCAATACATATCATTTTTTAGCATGCGCCATCTACTTGCAACGATCCCAAAAGAATTTTCTATTGAGATCCGAGCACGTGAAAGCCTTTTATTATGTTCGGTTGATAGTTTATGTCCTGGAAAAGGTCTCATGAGATTTGGTTTCAGAGGAAATGCGTTATCTCCAACGAAGAAAAATGGGAATGTTTCCGTTTTGTTTGGTAAAGGTCTCGCTTTTGTAATAGGTAAATCTTCTTTTAACAGCAGCTTGCCAAACAAGCTTTCCTTTAGAATTCCTCCATCACTTTGCCTGCCGTATGCTCCAATAATGTAAAAGTATAATTCGAATCGCATATGCAGCCAAAAGAACTACGCTGTGATGGTTCTTATAATTATAATACATTGAAGCGCCATTAAACGGACAAATTATATTTATGTGTTTGACCCAAATAACGCAGCAAGTTTCCAAAATCACCCGTCCCACTGTTGATAACCTTATCTTAAATTTCCAGGCATAACTCTATACTGCGTGGGCCTCCGTGTGCAAGATATCTGTTAAACAGAATAATATTAAGATAGTATTTCCCTAAATACAAATTTCATACATATTAGTACTCTTTAAGATTTTTTACCGGGGCAAACTTATATTTGTGCAAGAAGGCATTTTTTTGGATTCTCCGGTATAAAAAATTTTATTTGTTATTTCATCACACAGCCCATTTGATTTTGGGTGACAAGTTTCAAGTCTTGGTTTTGATTCATCAACAGGTCTCATATAGCGAAATTAAACTTGAAAAACAAATGAAAAAATATAACAAAGAAAAGAAATGAAAAAATGAAAAAAAAACCAAAAAATTTAGAAAAATAGAAAAAAAAATTTATTATTATTTGAGCTGTTTCAAGCGTCTACGGCAGGCAGAAAACAAGCCGGACCGATGAGTGTAAGGTTTTCTGCTAACACGAAACCCTTCTTCTTCCTTTTTCGTTTTTCTTTTTTCAACCCACTGCGGGCGTACACAGGTTCAATTCGTTTCGAATGAATTTGGTTTTTAAAATTTTTTCTTATTTTTATAAATTTTTTGGTTTTTTTTCATTTCTTTTCTTTGTTCTTTTTTTCATTTGTTTTTCAAGTCACTCAATATCGCTATTTGGGACCTGTTGATGAGTCAAAACCAAGACTTGAAACTTGTCCCCCAAAATCAAATGGGTTGTGTGATGAAATAACAAATAAATTTTATTTAGCTTTTGCTATATACCGGAGAATCCAAAACAAACCTCCTTCTCGAACAATAGTTAAACTATAAGAGTTCTGGACCACTTTTATATACCTCCAGGATTCCACCACAGATGGCGCCACCGTCGCTAGGTAGTCCATGCTAAATGTAGGCTTGTGCCTTGACTGTACTGGTTTGTGTATTGGATACACCATTGCGCCTTGGGTGCACCATTGAATGAAATTTTCATCAGATATCCTCTACGGGCTCTGGTTTTCGAGATATTAGCGTATTAATAATTCAAGTTATTTTTGCTCAATGGATTCGTGGCGGTGTGGGGTGGGAAGGGGTAGCAAAATTTTCATCAGAAATCCTCTACGGGCTTTGGTTTTCGAGATATTAGCGACATTTGTTTGGGCGCAAACGCCATTTCTTGAGTAAGATTCCCTACCGGCCTTAGCCGGAACTACCAGCATGCATTAGCGGGAGAGTTCTAGATATTGGCATGACGTCATCATGGTTTTGCTGTTTTCAAATCCTGCACGTTTTCTTAGCAGGGAAGTTGTAGATATCAACATTATTCGAATTTTACAACATGACATCACCATGAACAGATTCTAGACGATGTCAGTGAGGATTCTGGGGTATGTGTATTGAAAAGTCGTATGTTTTATAAACACTTGTTTTTATTTCCAATAAAATTTCTTAGTATAAAAGTATTTCTTATAGCACATTGTCCAATATGAACTTGGCAAGATGGCGCATTTGTGTTAATCTCTATTAGTTTTCCACAGTTGTATTCATCTTCGACGTTGATAATGATTTCACCCTCTCCAACTATCTTCTGCATCAAACGAACTTTTTCAGCTCCCTTTACATGTATGGTTTTGTTTCGAAGCAGTGATTCAACTATAGTGTACAGCTTGTGATACGGTATGTAGCCATCATCCCAGCGGAATCCATGAAAATTGTGTTGAAGCCATTTTAGTAGTCTCTTTTTTGCTGAAGTCAAATCTTTGAATCTGAACGGATGGTTGAAATATAAAGTGCTGCATCTGGTTTTCATTGTTTAAAATTGCCAGTTCTTTAGTGATAAATTCATTGAGGTTTGTTTTGAATCCTTGGATGTCTACGACGACAGCCATCTTCTTAATTTAACTTTCTAACTTCACTTGTCAGCGGACTGTATTCCACTATTCGATCGTGTAGAAGCAGGTAATATGCTGTTGTATTAGCCAGTATATTTTCAGATGTCTTGAATTCTAGCCTTATGTCAACAGGTCCAGTTTTTATTGTTTCATTTTGATGTGAGCAATCAATGACAGCGATCGGAGCATCGGTTTTGAACTTCTCCCATGTGAGGAACGGCTGATACTGATGACCATAGTATGATTGTGTAAACTTTATATACATCTCATACAGCAATGCGTATCTATTCAAATCAAATTTCAATTTCAAATCATCATAGGGATATGATTCAAATGATCTGTAACATCGGTGAGTTTGCAGTGATCAAACTTGCTTGCATCTTTGGTTTTATCGTTCCTTCGATCCGTTTGTAATGCTAAGATGATAAATCGAGATTTCTCCAGTTGAGTGGAAGTCTTAACTGACCAGGTTTGATGCGTGGATTCCAGTAGTACTGGATACTCATATATGTCCCTGCTGCGGAATGGTATTTGTATCGGGCGACCTCTCCCGATAATTTTAAATAGTTGCAGCTTTTCATCATCGGATACTGTAACATGCGGAATGCTCCATTGAAGTTTGGTAATTTCAATTTTCACCACATCAGTGGGTGATATAATGGCATTATCGTCTGTCCTGCTCCGGATCAATATGAGTTCATGTTTGGAGTTTATCAGAATTTTCTTGTAATCTTCAGCGAATCCCAATAAATATTTCAGAGGTACCCAATAGTTAAACAGTCCATTGGCTGATAACGGATGAATCTGGTGACCAGCTGCCGTTGAGTAGTATCCTGCTTACATTTGCATTTAGCGATACGTAGTTTTTTAATGTTGTCGCAATCCCAAGATTTCTTGTACGATCAATTTCCACTGCATTCAATTCATAGCGTATTTCCGCAAAAAGAAATGGTAGAGCGTTGTTAGCTAATTTTGCATTTGCTGAAACGGTTCCATCCAGATTTGTTAGAGATCCCTCAATGTAAAGAAAACTCCTGCTGAGTAGAAGATTCAAGTCCTGATGTTGTACAGAGATACGGATTTCATCGCTGTTTTTAATTGATGTTAGAAATGGTGAATAGGAGTGATGTTCAAATTTAGTAACACTGTTATCAAAGCGAGCGTCTGGTGCAATATCTAGTATTCCTTTATTCATTGTTTCAGCGTTAAGCCTATCGATTGTAAATATGCTGTATTTGCAGATGTTAATGTAGGTCTTGACCGCTTCAAGGTTGTCCACTGACTAATGATCTTGTCTGCTCCGAACTCGGATTTATCATTTTTGTATATCAACATGCTGTGGCTTCAAATGCAACCTGATGGTTATAGTCTCTCCTCTCAAGTTGATTAAGTCACCGTCTTGGTCAAGGAGCTTCAATGTTAGAGAACTTATACGTTTGGTGTTCACAGGCAAATAGATTACATTTTTGGGTACCTCCACTATTTTACACCCAGGCCCAACGTTCGGGGAAAACTCGTGGAGAGTGTGTACTTGTATGTTGTTGAAGAATGATGCTGATATAATATTACATTCGATGCATATAGTATTTACTTTAATGATGTTGACTGGCAACTCTGATGTATGCACTATATTAGCAGATAAGTTTCTTTTACTGAATCCTAGTAGAGGAGCTATGGATCTCTGTTTTTCAAAATGTATTTCTTCAGTTGCCTTAACTTCACTCTTCAATGTATTATTGTTAGCCTTTATCGCAACCGTTATCCTTCTCCCTTCTTTATCCAAGTATCCTTGTACATATTTTGCTATATCATCAATCTCATAGAATCCAACAGGTATCTCAACAACCTCATTCCCTACATGAACCAGATTATTACTCACATCAATATTTGGTATAGAGTTGTATGTTTGAAAATCAATTAATGCACAAACATAATCCGTTGCTAGCTCCAACGGAGGAAAGTACTCAGCAGTGAGTAGAGATGAATTTCCCGTGAGAGTAAGTGTTAATGACATGGCGATTGATAATGAACTGTCACAATTTCAATATAGATACATTTATTTATAGTAGATAATAATTAATGGCTATAACAATTATATAAAAACTCTAAACATAATGACCGCAAATTACTGCATCGTAGTTCTGATACTAAGAACTGTGATACCAACGCCTCCAATGCGAAACAACTGCTTTCAACTGTATGCAATCATATAAAGTTGGAGATCTTGTACGCATCAGCAAATACAAGCATATATTTGAGAAAGGCTATATACCCAACTGGACAGCTGAGATTTTTAAAATTATTAAAGTTCAAAACACAAACCCGATCACATATCGGCTGGAAGATTATCAAGGAAATCCAATCACAGGAGGCTTTTATGAATTGGAGCTGCTGAAAGTTAAACACCCAAACCTATATCTCGTAGAGAAAATCTTAAAGAAGAGTGGAGATAAAGCTTACGTTAAATGGCTCGGATTTTCATCAAAACACAATTCTTGGATTAATAACAAAGATGTTTTATAATTTCTTGAAAAACAACTATAACTATAACTATAACACAATTACAATAAATTTATAATTACAATACTTTTTTTATTTTACAATTATACATGTTTAAAACAAATTACTTGAATAAATGAAACTAAAACTATAATACATTTATTATTTACACTTGACTTAGATGCGGCTGGTACTTGTTGATCTGATGAAATAGAGTAATGTCCCCATGGTAGAGTATCCGTCGCTCCGCTCATAATATGTCGCTTATTATCATAGGGACTCAATGCAATCTTTTTTTGACTGATAGTGTATACGTTATGGTGATGAGATCGTATGGAGCTCTGATTAGCAGTTAATATTCGCTTGTTATTCAAACATTCGACGTAGTCTTCGAAATTGATATGCCTCTGGACTACAATAGTCTTTACTCCTTTCACTTTTTTTACAGTTTTACCAGCGTTTATACGCAGACTGTACATTTTCATGATTTTCCCATTCAGCTCATCCTTCATTAGCCCAGGAATCTTTTTAATCATGAGCGGTAAATTGAATTCATTATCTTGTGTATTGTGTATCTTGTATCAAATTTGTTTATATTTTCAGCCATAAACTCATATGCATTTTTCTCTTCAAGTTCATATATTAGAGAATCTGTATCAGTATACATGACTTTACATTTATCTCCATACTCACGCTGCATAAAACTGTAGTGAAAATCGTAGAGGCATATTTTCGAAATTTCCATAACTGCCATTCCTATATAGAGCGGCTTATTGAATAACATTTTCAGTCGCCTTAATTCCACAGCAACTAAATTCTCATCAAATATGTGAAAGTTGGGTGCCGCAATCCGAGCTTTTGCACCATAGCGACCTTCCCACTTCATGCAAAGCTTGATATCGCTATACTTGCGTACATTTTCCATGGTCTTACCAAAAGCTGCATTATTCATCTTCTTATAGCTGTCCTTCTCATGATCGCTTGTAGCCTGCATCCGTTTGGTAGTATTTAAGTCAATATATGGTTTAAGCCAAGCTGATTGGTCGAATTGAAGAACCCGGTGCACTTTTTTCAGGATGAGTCCATGTGATAAGCATTGCTTCAAATTTCGGTAGTGTATAACATATTTAGTTTTTGGATGTAATGTTGTCAGAAGCTTTTCTAATTTTTCCTCAGGTGGTGCTTCATGCTCAGAGCAAAACGGTAAGTCCTTATGCTTATCATGCAGATGTTGAGGATAATCCAAGTCAACTTCGAATATGTATCCAGTTGGAGAATCATCAGGAATTTCGGAAACGTCAATATTGGGAACATCAACCCATTTGAATCCTCCGGTTGGTAAATGCTGTGACATGGCCCATCCATAAAGGTTATTCACATCATAATACATCAAGTATTTCTCTTTCTCCTCAGGCTTAAAATCATCCATATATTTGTTATTGGCTTTACTATATCTGTTCGAACATTGACTTATACCACCTCGAATGCCTCTCTTTATGAATAGCAGTATATCTACGTCGGTTATCAGCTCTAATTTCACATTAGTGTATTTTAGCATAGCATCCCATGTTAGGCCTGGCGTGGTGCAATAATGTGCTGGATCTAAATTGTATGTCTTCATGCACACATCAGTCTTAAGGTATAGATCTGAATATTCACAAAGTGTTTGTATTTCAAATTTTTACCAGACCTCTTCAGCATGATTGTAGTCCTCAGGAGATATAGCACTGTCAGTCAGTTTATTGTAGAACGCTTCCTGTGTTGGCAAGTTCCGGAAATCCAATTTATCCCAGTCATCAATAAAATCATATGGGAACACACCCTTGCGTGTAAGAAGTTTGATAGTGTCATCATCCAATCCCTGCCATACTGATCTTGTAGTGTTTAATTTATCCATTGGCAGCAATGATGATAGCTTATCTAAAGATTCAGCCATAAAACGGAAGGAATCGATGAATCTGAATTTTATGTAGCTGCCGTCCATGTGCTTGGTGAACGAGATATATCTTTCCTTGTTTATTGGTAAGAGATCCACTTTTCCAGGAATAGATATAGCTATATCCTTAATACTGAAGTGAGCATCATATCCGGATAAATTGTGAAAAATGACTGGAACTATGGAGCAATCTTGGTACATCAGATTGCATGCATTGGCGCTGGCCCTCGGTATTTTCTTGTTAAAAGAATTTATGAAAAGAAATGAATTGAATTATGATTCTCAGTATTTACCTGTTAAGTGGCAATGGTCCCGGACTCGTTCCTCATCGGCTGCAAACGTTTTTTCGCATATATGGCAGCAAATACTTTCCATATGCGATCGCCGTTCCTCTTTAGTCATGGGCTGCATTGGCCTGATGTTCAGCTTTTCCTGTACAGCTCTGGATGCAATTTTTTGCAATTCTAATGCAAACCATTGCTGGCAATTCTTGCCTCGATATTCTCTGTAATATGAGAGCTTAGCATCATGTTTGCAGTGGAAATAGAATCCTATGCTGTGAACTTCATGTTCCTGGATTCGCTGTGTATTTTGATCGTTTCCCTGAATCGGATTCAATATTGATTCAAGATCAGCATACACACAAAACGGGACTGGATTCTTATGGTTATAATTCTTATATTCCAACCATTGCTTTTCCTCTGAGGGAAACATAATTCTGCAATCATTTTGCTTCTCGCATTCGGGAGTGTGTGATGCTAATTTTTCAGCATAGCGAAAGTAGAGCAAACATCTCTCACACATTTACTTTCTACCATTATATTTAGAAGTTTGTTTCGATATGAGGCGCGAAAGATCTGTAATCCAGCAGAAATGATATCTGCTGGCATCATCATTATCATCATCATCATCATCATCATCATCATCGTCATCATCATCCATATGATCTTCATCATCATCAGCCTGGTCATAGTCATCTTCCAGCATTAAGAGATTTACATGTCGCTCCATCCTGTGTTTCGTAAGTCTAACTGGAACTGTGGTGAAGGAACGCTCTTTCTGTAGGATGAACACGTTTATTGATAAATCGTTCTGGCCTTCAAATTGTGTTATTTGCTTAAGCGTCATGGGAAATGTTATTCCAGTTAAATTTAGCACAGTAGAATAATGTGGATATGATGAGGTCCTATCGGAGTGAACATTTACAGGATATAGCGCTGAGATTACGGCCCACGCGAAGCATGCTTCATCATTATTCTTCAAATTAATGCAAGCTTTCTTTGATGCAATCTCCTTCGGTAGAGGTATATAAAATGATCCCCGAATCGGTTCAAACTTGTTGATATGCACCGCTAAATGTATTACAGAATGCAGTGCCCAACCACTATCTTTCTCTTGAAACTCTTCTAGTTGAGTGAGTATTGGGTCGTATATATTTAATTTATATCACTCATTCAAATTATCCTCCACACTGATTGGGACAGTTCTTGCTTGGAAGTACTTAATGTCTTTAATAACTTCATTATCACCAGTTTCTTTAATAAACTCACCGCAAAACGTTGTAGCAACTTTAATATGATATTTTTGTTTTAATGTATTCTTAATGCGGCGAGCAAGTAATTTGGAGCATCTGGCATAAATAACTTAGGATCTAGGTGGCTTATATTCACGATAACACCTGCCCTAATTCTAATTACACTTCCGAAATGCTGCTTGATATTTACGAATGTTTCTGTTGCACTCTTTAATAATATTGTTTTTATTCACAAAATTTGCATCACTTAAACACTTCAACACATCTTCTCGTAATTTCTTAATTAATGAAAATCTTTCATTTATTACTGTGATAGACATTTTTAATTTTTTTATTCAACACTTTGAATCACTTAGATTGACTGGTGCTCCCCAAGAGTTTGCTTGCGCTTTTATAGCAACGGTTTGTAAACATGAATGATCCTGCTGCTACAATAATCATTGCACAGGATGAATTCCAACGAATTTGCTTACAGGCTGAGATGATATCGAATTACACGATAAGAAAATCACTCAAATTAATTTGATTACTTTATTCTGCTGGTCGAATTTGCAAATAAGATTGTTTACATGAATGCATACATGAAAATGTGAAAATTTGTTTACATTCCAATGAAACGTTTCGATCGGTAAAATTCTTGGAACAATAAAATGTTTGGCTGCCTACAGGAAGTGTGGTATCAAATTATATGAAAAGAATAAACATGAATCATTTGCTGATATTGCTTAAATTTGTTTACAGCAGGATGTGAAAATTTGTTTACGAATTCCAATGAAACGTTTCGATCAGTAGAATAAACATGAATCATTTGCTGATATTGCTTAAATTTGTTTACAACAGGATGCATACGAATTCCAATGAAACGTTTCGATCAGTAAAATTCTTGGGATTGGGTTGCTTACAGGAAGTGTGGTATCAAATTACATGAATCGTTCAGCTTAATGTGCTGATATTGCAAATTTGCTTTAAGCAGGATTAAACTTGTTTTGGAATCATGACTATAAATTGAGGAGCTGAATCAGATTTGCAATCAGTTTCATTTTGGAGTTCAAACGATAAACAATCAAGGAGAAAGTAATCTGAAATGGCAAACGCAATGGAGAAACTGATGAAGCTGGAGCAGTACCCACCTTCTCTAAAGACATCTGAAATGGAATTTAATAAGGAATACAAGATTCTGGGTGTCAGAAGATGTAAGACTGCATTTGGATCTCGCATCATCCTGGACTTGGAGGACTGTCAACTTTTCCTTCCTGCACGGTACAGCACAATTACTGACGATGCTATACTGGAGATAAATACTGCAGGAGATTTTTATCTTATAAATAGAGGTCCTATCGGCCGAACGTTTAAAATAGAGTTTATTCGCCATGATATTAATCTGTACCCAATTAATTATTATAATCGGTAAATGAAAAAATCAATATTGTGAAACTAGTTTTTTATTATTAATATTTCTAAATTATTAGTGATAATGAAAGTTACGTTTAGTACTTGTGCTCCACAAGTTTATATAATTGAATATGAGACATATGCTCTGGATCGCTTTCGTTTCCAAGATAGGATTCATAGAACTTCACTTATATTGCTACCAATTTTGAATATAGAACATAGGGAAAAGTTTATAACTTAAGATTTAAAAATAAATAGTTAATTTGATGTGAATAAATATTGAAATTTAATTTGGTTTGACAACATTATTTTCAGTAAAAGAAATTGTATCAATACACCTCACAGTAACCATATTTTTACCTTAAACTTGAAGTTTTCTATTAAATATTTACAGCAAGTGTTGATATTACTTAAGTTTGTTTATTTTATGAGAATTCCAGTAAAGCGCATCACACCACATTACTAATTGCCAATTAGCTAATATCTCGAAAACCAAAGCCCGTAGAGGATTTCTGATGAAAATTTTGTTCCCCCCTCCCACTCCACACCGCCAAGAATCCAGTTGCATGAGCAAAAATAACTTGAAATATTAATACGCTAATATCTCGAAAACCAGAGCCCGTAGAGGATTTCTGATGAAAATTTCATTACCCCCCTCCCTATTCCCCACATACCCACCATCTAGAATCCATTGGCATGAACAAAAATTTCCTACTATTAACTTTAATTATTAGTTCAAAACCAAAAGCCTACATTTAGGCGCTCAAGGAAAATCAATTATTACTAATATTAATTCAAAACCAGGCGCAACACTTGAAAACAACAAAAGCCTACATTTAGGCGCACCACACATCCAAAAAAACCGTAGCATGCTGCTACGTGTGGGCACAAACACCGTAGCATGCTGCCAAATGTGGGCCAAAGTGAAGCAAAAAGTTCCCAAAACCATAGCATGCTGCCACGTGTGGGCGAAAGTGAAGCAAAAACCTTCACATATTTAAGAGAACCGTACTACACATCCAAGAAAGCCGTAGTACCGGAGCATGCTGGTAGTATCGGCTAATGTCTCACTGGCATCTTCTAGAATCTGTTCATGGTGATGTCATGTTGTGAAATTCGAATGATGCTGAACTCTCCTGCTAATAAAATAAAACAGCAAAACCAAGGCATGCTGGTAGTTCCGGCTAAGGCCGCTAGGGAACCTTACTCAAGAAATGGCGTTTGCGCCCAAACAAATGTCGCTAATATCTCGAAAACCAGAGGATTTCTGATGAAAATTTTGTTCCCCCTCCCACCCCACACCGCCAAGAATCCATTTCCATGAGCAAAAATAACTTGAATTATTAATACGCTAATATCTCAAAAACCAGAGCCCGTAGAGGATTTCTGATGAAAATTTCATTACCCCCTCCATCTTTATTATCCCCCCCCCCCCAAATACCCACCATCTAGAATCCATTGTCATGAACAAAAATTTCCTACTATTAACTTTAATTATTAGTTCAAAACCAAAAGACTACATTTAGGCGCTCAAGAAAAATCATGATAAAAAGCCTACATTTAGGTGCACCATCTAAGACAACCGTAGTACGGGAGAATGCTGGTAGTACCGGCTAATGCTGGTAGTACCGGCTAATGCCGCTAGGGTGCAGTCAAGACCAAATGACACATCCCGGTAGTACCGGTTAATCCCACTAGGGCGCAGCCGAGACTCAATGGTGCACCCAAGACACACACCAATACAGTCAAGATACAAACCTACCTTTAGAATGAACTCAAACCACCTAGCGACGGTGGTGCCATCTGTGGTGAAATCCTGGAGGCTTAAAAAAGTGGTCCAGAACTCTTATAGTTTAACTACTGAACAAATAACTGCATATTTATGTATACGTACATTAAAGTTAATGCCAAGTGATATTCGGGGGCAACTGGTCTACGGATGCTTCTTTTTTGAAGGCGATTTTCAACTAAAGTAAGAAGTGCATCAAATCGCTCTGGTGTTATTCTAGTGGCTTTCACAAACATATCACGATCGCGTTTCCTCATTATTTTGAAGGATGTTTCGTAAAATTCATCAATGTTTCTATTCGCGTATATTTCCTTTACCCAGCACGTTCTTTTTTTATTATTTATTTTTTTATACGCCTCGTATGCCATGCAACTTACTTTTATTTTTGTTAATAACTTTTTTTATATATCTTTCCCATTTTGTTAATAAACTTGAACAAATAATTTTAGCGCTTATATATATTGATATGTCAACGAACATAAGAATTTCGCTGTCTTTGGGTTAATTTGGCGACATTTACGACGACATAGTCGTCTTAAATGCGGTGTCGGTATCATTGTATTTCGGACATGCATTGTGGTTGAGCCTTCATTTAGCTTGGTAGAACTGTCAAACTGTCACAAACAGTATTACAGCCACTTTGCCTATTACACTGTCCATGGCATCTTTATGAACGAACACCACTTTACAGTCAAACATCTGTTCAGTAATGAAACAATACAATTCAAGTACTTTTGCCGACAACGACACGTGTACTTACATAAAACTAATACTTCTCCCTCCCATTGTGCAACAACTAGCTACTGTTCGGCCATTTACTTCTATATCATTCTTAATAGTTCCCTCTTATGGGAGAAAATTCGAGTTTTTGTTGTTGTAATTAACCCTTTAGGTACTACAGGCGCATACATATGCTCAGAAAAATATGGTAATTTATATGCGCCAAGAGACTTTTCGAACTCTAAGGCTTATAGAATTGGAAGAAAGTAACGAAATTGGCGCAAAGAAATTTTTTTCCATAAAACATACACGTAGAAATACAAGGTCCGTGCGGTTTTATTTGCCGCCACCAGGTGGCGTCCAATGGGAATGTACATTTTTTTACATTTTAATTTTTAAAAAAGTACTATTTTGTCGTGTTCCAGTAGGTAAAGAAGAGATGCTATAAATTTGTTTAAATATAAACGTTGAGGCATTTTTGTAGAATGCAATCGCATCTATGTACATTGTGTCCCATAATAACATATCTAATTAGTTTTTTAAGTTGATAGTTCGTTTCGGAGATAGCTCTGAAAGAAATGAACCAGTCCTTTTTAAACTGACAAATGTCTGGTTTTTGAGTGAAGAAATGGGTTTACTTTAATTGCATGTTTCCGAACAACTGTTACGGCCGGAAATTTGCGATCTTAACCAAAAACGTTCACAACAGACCACTAGTGCATACGAATGACAGAACGGACAAGATATATGCAAAATGGAGCAACGGGGGTGTATTTTACCCAAAAAAAACAGTTTTTAACGGTAAAAACGTCCGTATGAAGTTTACAGGATCAAAAAAATAACCCTGCCATTCGATTATACTTTCCATCCCCTTTAATTTGAAGCCTCACACGCCCTATTTTGGGCAACCCCTATGGGGTGATGGTACGACCCCTCATCGCCTCACCCCGCAACCAAATTTTTTTTCACCTATCTTTTTCTCATGAACATCACTCTACTCCCCGTCCACCGAAAGTAATGTATGTAGAAATGCACGAAAAATTGCACGTCCACAGCGAAATGTGGGAAATTGCGAGAATTGGAATGAAAGAAATATTTCGATTCATAAAAAATAAAAGTGCAACGTCATTTCAGTGCATTTCAAATATCAAATAAATGCATTTAATATATTTCCGTATCAAAGAATATAAGAACAAGAATGCCTTAGTAAAGTTTAATTGAGCGCATCTGATGAAGGACAATTCTTCAATTTAATTTCCTAACAAACACATCACAAAGGGATTACAACTGGAATCGAATGCTTGTCTGATGAGTAATCGATAACAAAGCAAATTGAAATTTATCCTTGCGAATGGTGCGCTTGTAAAATAAGTTCCTTTGTTGACTTGGAAAGTTTTTCGGTGAACTTTGAACTTTTCGAAAAGGATGATGAACTTTATCCAATGCCGGAGGGTAATACAAGTTCTGCAGTAGTTTCGAACGTTTTTAAAAAAACAAGAGAAAAAGTTATAATTGGTCTAAGACTGAGTTAAAATACCGAAATTTGTAATTTTGTTGATCCATAACTTCAAGAGGGAGAGTAGATTATTAACCATTGAAAGGTCCAGCGATTATCTATTTAACAAATTTTAAATCATCTTCATAGGGTGTAATGCCCAGAAGTTACAGGGTGCTCTATAAAAATATATTTAAATATTTTTAAGTCTCTTATCTCGGAAACCCATACAATTTTTTGCTTGTCTAAGCATGACCTATCCATATCCTTCCGGTGTAACAACACATACGGGACACCCTATATTATAGGGGATGTAAAAGCGAAGTACTGTGGCGTGTATTATCAGATTTTGTTAAGCTTTGTAGTTAAACAAAATATTTATTCCAGTACTTCAATTCTTGTTGTTTCCTTTTGCTTCGTTAAAAGAGTGTTTGTTAAAACCACTAGCTTATACCAATGGACTGAGCGATTTTCTAATTCATGTGGCACAAATATTGTGTTTCTGTATATCAGGGTTTGAGTAGGAATCCTTTAAAAGACTTACTACATAAAAAACATGTAAAACACGACCAATCGGATGAAATTTTACACCCGAAAATCGAATTAAATTAAAAAAATATCTTTCTTATGTTCAAGTGATATTTTAATCGCTTATAAGCTCTCTTATATGAAATTAAATTCGCTCCGACTTTAATGTTCAAAAGGTTATTTTTACCTGAATCCTGCGTATGGGCAAAGATAACCTAATAAGGAGATAGGACGCGGCCGAACAAAATTGGAAATTTTTAGTGTTTTATAGAATGAAACAATAATGTGATATATTTTCGTCTTTCGCACGAATGGGGGAAAAGAACTTGGCTATGCATTATAGTAGTGCGACTAAGACAACGAGTCAAAAACATAAATCGAGAGAACGTAGGATTACCCGAACGACAAAATCTTCTGGAATACCTTCAAATCGGTTCAAACTATTCATAATAATGTACATTGGTTAGCTCTACCTTAATTTTTAAACAAAAAGATAAATTTCGTTTTGGCCAAGATGCTGACAAGAGATGTGAAATTCCTTGCCGTGTACATTTTAAATGTAAAACACTCGGAGATCTCGCTCTTGTTATCTGTGTTGTTTTGGGTCCGCAGAACAGGGCAGAACAAAAGATACATAAAAGAACGACTCATACATTTTAATAGAAGATTTATAAATGAAGCAAGCAGTACAATAGTGTTCGCTTCAATCGACAGAACAATTTGTTTTCTCCAGTATATGGGAGTTCTAGAACAAGGTACACAAAAGAACACAGCTGTTATTAGGTTAGCTTTGGTATGGGCAAGAGAGACGGAGAATGGTAAACACCAAAGTCAACTTAATGACAAGTTAGGACACAGAAGAGTTTTCCGATTGTTTTATATTTAAAATGTACACGGCTAGAAAAGGAAAGAAAGAAGAAGATGAAATAACAAAAAAATCAAACTCTCTTTAAGAGGAATCAGTACTCAGCAAAAGTTTCAATTTAGATACCAGCGAACCTGTAGGTTATAAAATTTACCATACGTAGGTTTGCGTCCTGAAAGTGAGAAAATTCATACAAAATCAGCCTAGACCTAGACCACAGAACACATTAGAGACAGAAACCCAACATCCGCCAAAACCATACAATTTAAGACGAAAAATGAAAATTTGCAGTTCACATAAATTGAATTAACTGTCCTAAATTTTGTTTTCCCATAATTGTTAAATATACTATTTTGCTTTGTATTAAACAACTTTCAAATAAATATTGCAATTTCTCGTCAGTGAAATGTCGGGAAAGTACTATTAGAGTCAAATAATTATAGAAAGCGCCACTAAAAATGAAAAACTCGACGTTATTTGCTAGATCTAGGCCTTATCTTTCTAAAACAGTCACAATTTAAAGAAATGAGAACACCCACCCACAGGAATTTGATTTAAAAGACTTCAATTTTGAAGACCGGTTTTTAGTGAATTATTGTGAAAATTGGCCAGTGTTTATACCCTAGATGAAATCTAAAGGGTATACTAAGTTTGTCATTTCGTTTCTAACGCACAGAAATCATACTAGTAGTGAAAAATGGATTGGACACACATGCATAAAATTAAAAGTTATTTTGATTTTTGCATGTCCGTCTGTCTGTCCGTACGCACGATAACTCGAGAACGCATTCACTTAGAACTTACACGGACTTTAAAAAAAAAAGTGAATTTAAGTTCGAAAATGAGACAAATCGGGCAACTCCTTCGTGGGGTTGCCATACAAAAATTTCGTTTTCCACTATATATTTGTAAATTGCCTGAGAACGCGTCGACATACAGAGCTGAAATTTTGTACATGCCGTTTTTATAGTAATAACAAATAAAATTTCACAAATGGACTAAATCAGGCAGCCCTTTCTTGGTGTTGCCATATAAAAATTTTGGTTTTTGACATATACTGTGAAAACGATCAGTCCTAGATATTTTTATTGTACTAAAGGCACACAGGTGAAGCAATATGCGGTCGGTCAATTACTTGTGTATATTACAAAAACCTACGCTACCCTGCCCTATGCTGTGCTGTGCTGTGTTCAATACGTAGCAGGCCTTATCGTCATCACTACAATCAAGAGTAAATGCGTATGGGCTGCTCTGCTCAGATGTAGTACACTGAGAAAAATTTCAGTTGTTGTAACAAATATTCGCCGCGTTAGATGAGATATTGTAAAAACAACTCTTTTTTGGTTAAAATATATGAAAAAGTGTTTAATTCAAACGCTTTTCTCTGACCATGCGACCGTGAGTGCCGTGAGACCGTGAGTTTGAAAAAATGTTTGATTTCGGGTTAAGTTCATTTCAAGCGTATTAATTTGTTCCAAGCGCGTCAAATGATTGTCAAAATGTTTTACTGCTCGAAACGTGTTGTTACTTGCCCAAATTTTTAGCTGGAAGGGGACAGATCAGGATTTTATTACACTTTAACTATAAAGTTTCTCCTTATTCATAATCAGAAATTAGAATAATTAATTACATCTGGAAGTGACCACAAAAGCAGTTAAGTGAAATGCGCAAATATAGTCACTGTTGAGCACTCTAAACGTTTCTTTTACCCATTATGAACATTTATTCTGAATGTAAGTAATGGTAAAAACAAATATTAGTTATGTTTAAAATAATAGGTATACAAGCATTTATTTTGTCACAAAAAGTGTTAACATTTCGTATGTTTGAAATAAACATGCGTAATAGTAATCTTTAACCATTTTTGTGGTAGGCACCATATTAAACGTGAAAATTGTTGTTTTGACATAGATTTTTGGTTAATTTGACCCGCTAATTTTTTTCAGTGTATAAGCTACCATCAGGCGTATCATTTGAAGACGGCGATCTTTTAGAAGTTATCACATGACGACAGCGACCTTATAGGGTTATCACAAAAGTGTATTCAAGATACCGAAACATTTTGTGTAAATTTCTAAAGACAAACTTTTTGCTTATCTACGCGTCTACGCTCATACAAATTGTTGTCGGCCTCCAAAAGGGCGTATAAAATCGAAGAAAAAATGTCCAGTAAATTTCTAAGAAAAATTTGTGGCCTTCCCCAGCGGGAAATATACCAAGCGCTTGTCAAGGGAAGCAGTTCCACACCATAGTCAGATAATATCTTTTCCGAATCTTTGCGGAAACAGATCTCTTCCCTGAGTTTGGGCTTATTCATTTTCTGAAAGCGCAGCAGAACTTTCATTTTTACTCAGTTGAAGTGTCCGGCTAATTGAAATTTTATAGTCTGCAACTGAGCGCATCCCTCTGCGGACATGCTCACGTTAAAATTATATGAACAAGGATGCGGTGGGGAAGTGCTGCGAACTTCAAAAGAAGCGCTCTTGTATTCGTCTTTGAGCGCGTCCATATATCAGGTCGAGGCATCGTTATTTTTAAGGCCACTACACACGCTCAAGCAAATCTTGCGTCTTGTGCATGGCCCAGTCATTTGCTTTGCATGAGCGTGTGTAACGAATGTCGGAGCTTGAGTTGAGAGAGAATGAGTGCAATCGGCCAAAACTATTGCGTACAAGCAACTTTGCTATAGAATTGAACTAGACAAAATCGGATATTAACTTTTGCCTCAACTCGCCACGAATTTTATTCAAACTTTAATTCATTTCCATAGTAAAGTACTCAGGTTTGCTTGTACGCAATAGTTTCGTCCGATTTCAGTCATGGCAGACTTCAGTCTCAACTCAAGCTCCGACTTGCGCTCCACACGCTCATGGAAATCATACGACTGGGCCATACATGGTCCAGTCGTATGCTTTGCTTGAGAGTGTGTAGCGGCCTTTAAGCTCGGGGTTTAAGACACATCAGTGGCTTAGCTGAGCTCTAACTTAAGCCTGGACTGTCTAATCTGCCATAAGTCAGACAAAGTCTTCCTAACTGCCATCCCGAAACTCATAAGAAATTAAGACTAAATTTAAATATTAGTTGGCATTCAACATGTTATCCATCTAATGGGAGTAGATATGTAGAATAAAACAGCGAATCGAAATTGTTTCCAAAGATGCAGGAAATTTATATTCTTTCACATTACGAGAAAAATATTGGCATTGCTTTAGCTAAGTAGGTCGGGTAAAAAGTGCTGCGGGTAAGAATTGCCATTTTTATTACCTCGTATTAATAAAGGGCAATAAAAAAAGAACGTTTATGCAAGGAATGCAGTTGGGATAGCCACATAGCAAGTCGCTGCCAGCCTAGTAAAAAAACATAGTGTTGGACATTTTAGTTTATTGCTGCATGTGCTAATCAAGGTTAAGTGAAGTAAGGACTTTTCATTGCAATTTTATTTGTGAGCATTCTGATATTACTTAAAACTATAAATTTTTTGTTGTCACAACAACCTTAATTGCAATGCGTTTTCAAAGATTTTCCAACAAGTAAATATGAAAATAAAATTTTAAAGTGATGCAACTAAAATAAGGTTAAACTATCATATTAAATTAGAATTCTCGTTTATGTTGAATATTTATGATTTGAAGTTATGAATAAATATCAATAACAATGTTATAGATTCTGCTTTTTATTCTTTCTTACCCATGAAGGCTTGAGATATTATAAGTTGCAACAGGTGGAATTTTTTACCCCGCAAGAGGGTTACATAACTATTTAGTTTTAGCGAATAGGTCCTTAGAATTCTTAATTTTATCAAATTTTTATACTTTACGTTTGCCCAGCTAGCCCGTACTTTATGGCTCTGAGAAATAGGAAAGCCTTTAGTGCATTCTTCCACTAAATAAATATTTTCTGCATCAACACTCACACCAACATAATTAGGACCGAGGATCTAAGAAGTATTTTTTGTATCGCCTTTCTACTTGAGTCTAGTTTTGATATCAGATGCAGTATAATATTCAACAACCTTAGCGTAATGTGATGAAAAACATCGCATCACAAACAGGAAACTAACTATGTACACTTTTACCGCGGACCTAGATTTTTCCTTTCAATATCTTGAATCTGTTCGCTAAAAAGGCAGAAATAAAAAAAAGAAAATAAAGGAAAACACATTAAAGGAAAACCAACCAACAAATCAGGTCTGAATACCAGGCGAGACCTAAATTGCATTCATCGGGTAAATGGGGTAACTCCATCGTAGAATGCACGTCGTGGATAGCACTGGAGCATCCCAGATCAAACCACAAGTAGGCAAGCCCGCTTATAGTCATTCATCCCCTTTTGAATAGCTTCTTCAGAAAAAAAAGCGAAATAAACAGAAATCGAAACCAGGATAAAATACACAAAAACAAGCAAAAGATTTTCAAATCAGCGGTGCTCCTTCTTCCGGCATAGGTCGCAAGTTCTACACTTTGAACATAGATTATCCCCATATTTTGTTCTTTTTGTTTTCGTCTGGAAGAATTTCAGTGGAGCACAGGATTGATTTTGTTATTCAACTATTCAACTTTAGCTATATGTAACATTTCGACATCATCCAGCATTTTATAGATTAATGACAACCCCTGGACGAATAGCTTTCTTGTGCATTGCTATTTCGCTCATATTATTGCTGAATGGTAATGGAATTTCTGCACTTGAGTCGCTCAACCTTATTTTTGCAGAGTAAGTGGTTTTATATAACAATGTCATAACACACAAACCCCGGAATATATCTATAGAGTGCAATTTGATATAAATCTACTCTATGGTTTCCCTATCCTATCCTAATACCAAAACAAGAGTTAAAAGTTGGAGTTCTACTATTCTATCGTAAAATTTAGATAAACTTTTCCAGAAGATTTTGAAAGCTTTGCCATTAAATTGATGGGCTTCAGCTTAAATATCGATTTAGTGAAACTTTTTTTCGAAGGAAGATTTTAACTCGAAATATGTGTCTACTTAAAACTTGGAAATTGTTTTTTTAAACAGTTCAGAGTATAGTCCAGTCAAACCGAGTCGCTTTGGATCTGCCATCTTCAATTTGGTTGAAACTTTGACAATATTTATGCCACGAGCATAATATCGTCCCCACATTGGTCAAACATTCGTATGAAGAATTCAAAGCATATAATAAAGTAAAATAAATATTTGAGTTCTGTGTCAAATATTGATAATTCCACTTTTTCACATTTTGGTAGAGTGACATATTGTATACATTCGTAACTTGTCTTATTTAAAATATTCGATCTATTTTTAAAAAATCATATTAGCACCTCAATTTCAAAACCCATCAATTCTCTCTCTTGATGGGATGTTTTTTTTGATTATCATCAAAACTCGCTGATGTGTATAAAAAAAAATTGGTCATTGTGACCAGTAGTTGTTGCTGGTAAGCCGGTGGAGAATTCTTGTTCCCGGAAAATAGTGGCTAGATGATCTTGAAGGCCACCAAAAGTAGATTAGTTTATCATAAATAAAATTCACCTCGCATTATACGCCGGCGAATTTGAAGAAAATACAAGCCGACTGTCCAAATTAAACGCCCCTTTACTGTTAAAATTTTAATGCGAAATTATTGATGGAAAAATAAAAAAATACTTGGAAATTATAAGAACCATTGAAATCAAGGAGGAGAAACAGCCGTTTTAGAAATATATGCGAAGAACCACTTCAAAAATCAAACTTGCACAGCGAAGTGACTATACGAAAACCTTACGAAATTACATACGGGTATTCATCTAGGCTAATATCAGAATTGTTCTAGCTCTTTTACTTGTTTACCATATATTTGGACACTGCCTGAGAACACATCGACGGAGAGAGCTGAAACTTTGTACACAGCGTTTGCATAAAAAAAGTTTTGTATGGCAACACCAAGAAAGGGCTGCCCGTTTTAGTTCATTTTTTAAATTTTATTTACTATTTTTCTGAAAACTCCGCTCACAAAGTTTGAGTTCTACACGTCGACGCGTTCTCAAGAAGTATCCAAATATATAGTGAAAAACTAAAGTTTTGTATGGCAACACCAAGAACACCCTATTCAGCCAATTTATGAAATTGTATTTACTATTTTTATGGAAAGGTCGTGTATAAAATTCCAGTTCTCTAGGTTTCCGCGTTCTCAGTCGGTGTCCAAATATATAGTGTGTTTAAATCGGGTAAAATTGTTTTATTTTCCCGTTAACGACGTAGGCCCTTGGTTTTTGTACCAAGGCCTCTGATGGTAGAGAATAAGCGCATAAACTATTGTGATTTGGTTTCCAACCGATTTTGCTCTACTAGCATTATTTCTGTGCTTTACAAACGGAATGACAAACGTGATGATTTCATATAGGATATAAAAAGAAAATCTTTTCACTGTTAGTTTTTTTAAGGAGAAACCATGCTATTTGGCTTTTTTTCCAATTTCGAACTTGGTCCTCTCATCAGTTTTCAAAAATAATTTGTTGTTGAATTTTTTCTTTTTGAAACGGATGTTTCTGTGTTTTAAGAATTTTAAGATAAATATTTTTTGATGATTGTTTATATATATGTATATACATAACATTAGTAATTTAACTGTTTTCTGCAAGATAATGAAAACACAACTTTAAAGTTTTAACGTTTATTAAAATAAAAATAAAACTTCCGGGACTGCGACCAACTATTTATAATTTAAAAACAGATTACATTTCTAGCTACTTTGAACTTTTGATTAGGTTTTTGTTCTACAAGTAAAAATGCTTATTTCTGCAAAACGTGCGTGTGAGAATGATTAAAAGACGAAATGTGATACTTTTGTTTTTCAGAAATTAATGAAAAGTAATTTCCGGTGGAGGAATAAATTAGCTGAAACTGCGTCTGGGATTTTTAATAAAGCTTTTAATTATGGGGGATAAAAGGATGAATCTTGTGGAGAGGTGACCCGCCCTTCCTTAATTTGAATTTGATTTTAACGTCTGATCCTTTTTTACGATATTGTTTAAGAATGAAAATTGCAATCGTTGTGATTGAAGTTATTATTATTACGGGAATCGTGCTGTGTTTTAAGATTTCGATTACTTTCCTATTATTCAAAGTAATCGAAATCTTAAAACACAGCACGATTCCCGTAATAATAATAACTTCAATCACAACGATTGCAATTTTCATATATATATATATAATATACAAATCTTCTAATAAAAAGTTCATCGCAATATTTTTGATAGTTAAATTGTTAAAATTTAGACGAAATAATACTAAATTATTACGAAATTTTCGTTAAATACATAATTTTCGTATGCTACATTGTTAATTTTAAGTTTGCAGTTTTCGAATTTAATTTAATTCTTTTTTGATACGTTTATTTCAAATGTAATAGTTATGAATTATTTTTGTATTTGGCATATTATTTGTAACTACAATATTATTACTTATCTGTTTTATTTCGGTTTTGTTATTCATTTTGAAATTACATTTGGCATTATCCAAGAGCAACTGACATGAATTTTCTTCAATTTTTAGATTTTTCTTTAATATAACATTTTCTAAATTTTCATACAATTCTTTTCCATTCATTAAGAATACTTGGTTTTCTAAGTCTATTTCAAGATTATTTTTATTTGGTATTGGTTCAACGAAAACTCTATGAAATTTATTATCAGAATAAATTGGTAGCATTAATATGAAAACAATATGGCGGTTATAAAAGATTATTGAAGTTTTTACGTACATCATATTTTTAATCGTAATGTTGTATTTTAACTTCTTCTGTAGTCAAAATATCTCTGCCTAAAACTCTTAGCCTGCTTAACATAAAATTTTCTTTAACTTTCCTGACTTACTCTATTAGCAATTGAATATCATATTGAATTTGGAATGCGTGTTGCATATTTTCTATTTCTGTTGTTTTTTTACTTATTTTATTTATTTTATTTATTTAAGTATGATAATTGGTAATTTATTTGCGTTTATTAGACCTCCTTTATTCTTATTATGTGGTACTAAGAGACATAAAATCATGCTTCATCGCTAAATATCCGCTTCCGTTTCTTAATTTTTCTATATTATTCTCAATAATAACTAAGGTTTTTGACCATGAGTTTAAGCTAATGCTATGTAATATTTTCGAATAACCTGTTATAACCTGTACTTCTTGATTTTGAATTATCACGTATCCTTGACCTTCGTTTAAGTTAAGGACATCTATTGTTTGTGTCTGCACTATTGTTGCCGTCAGCATTATTATTATTGTCAACGCTGTTACCTGGAATAGTAATAGTTTCGTAGTTGTATTTACGTTTAACTTGGTCTTTATAGTATTTAATTCCATTCTTGTCCTTATAATAGTCACCGCTTGTTGTTTTATCTTTTAACTTTTTGTATTTTGGGTGTAATTTAAATGTTTATGATATTACGTTACTTGATTTTACATATTGGTGATTGTTATCAAATAAAATTACATTTTCCCTATTCATATTTATTTTATCAATGTACTTGTCGGATCTAGGAAGTTCAAATCTTTGATTTGATTCATTCTGGTACCTCCAGTAACTATTGTTATTATTTGTAATCGGATTCTTTTTATTCAGTCGAATTTTGAGTTTTCGTTTCGATTGTTATTACAGTTATTTAGATTATTTTCATTATTTGTGTTTTGATTGTAGTTACTTTTTCGACAAACATTAACCCTAGCATAGCCAGTTTCGTATAAAATTTGCATAGCGGCTTCTGAACTATCTGGTTGTCTGAAATATAACAGACCCATCGTTGAATCTCGTAACTTGTTTTGAAAAATTCTGTTTTGCAATTATTTTTTGTTTCAGTTTCGACACCATTTTCAAATTTTGTTTTATCATTTAACCTGCGTAGCATAGCATTTATTTCATTATAAAAATCGACACAATTCGTTTTAAAAAGTTGATTAACACTTAACCTATCGCCGAAATGTTGAACAGAAAAGAGTTTTCACGTTTTTCCACTTTGTCACTTCGGTAGCTTTTCCAGTTAATCTACTTACTTTTAATTATATCAAAATATATTCTTTGGCTCATAGCATCATACTTAGCTAATTAAGGAAATACCCTATCTACTCTCTATCACCATTGAAAGTAGGCAATTAACTCAAATATTTTATTGGATCTAGGCTTACTTGTGGCATCGTGTTTGTTGTGTTGATTTCTCCTTCGAATGCGTTGGGAGTTAATGGACCGGTGTTTAGTAGGTTGCTGCTGATTAGGGGATTACTTCTTGGTTGTTGCTGATTATCGATGATAATATTGCAGCTGTCGTCTGATTGTACTTCTTCTGGTTTAACTTGGTCTTGTAAATTCTCTTCGACTGGCGGCAAGGGCCTGTTATTGTTCATTAGTCGATGTCGCTGGTCTTTTGTTTTACCTTTTCTGATTTTGTTCTCCACTCTTGTAAATTTTTGACAAATTTACTTTAGGTTTGAGAATTTCGCAATCAATTAATTTATATTATTTATTTGTTTAATTGATTAATAGATTTATTTAATTTAATTATTTTATTTTATTATAAAACGTTGTTCTTTCTTTTCTTTCAGGTTCATGGAATTAAATAATTAAAATTAACCGTGCTTTATTTTTGGAATTTTCACTTCCACTTAAATAAGTATTAAGAAATTTTATTAACAATTTTCAGAAGTTTCCTTTTACTTCGGAAATAAAAATATTATTTTCTAACAATTTGTTTCGCACAGAATAATTTTAATATGATTTGCACTAAATAACGAATTTATTTCTCTTATATTAATATTATTTTTTTTTTGCACTGAATATCCTGTAGAGAACAATCACTGACTGCGCCTCTTTAATAAATTTACCTTTTTTTGCAAGATAATAAAATACACAGCTTTAAACTTTTAACGTTTATTATTTATTGCGACCGACTTATGTGTAATTTAAAAACACACTACATTTCTACTTACTTCGAACTTTTGATTAGGTTTTTCTACCTCAAGTAAAAATGCTTACTTCTGCAAAACGTGCGTGTGAGAATGATTAAAAGACGATATGTGATACTTTTGATTTTCAGAAATTAATGAAAAGTAATTTCCGGTGGAGGAATAAATTAGCAGAATCTGCGTGGAGCTTTTGATTATGGGAAAAAGGGTGAATCTTGTGGGGACGTGACCTATATATATATTATATATATGTACATATTCAATAAATGAAATGAAACAACGGAAATATTCTAGCCCTTTTATGCTAGTCCTAGACTGCCCGAGCGCTGTTTAGATTGCTTCTAGGAAAGCAGAGGAAACACGATTTTAAAATATAGTAAATACTAAAAGCTAATTCAATATTATATTGGGCTTGCAGTGTATATATGTACGTATATTGAGTATTAGCCTTACAATCAATCAGCGAAACAATTTCTTGAAAAATAATGAACAAAGGATCTGTATATAAAAGGATGTCCAATGTCTCTACCCTCTCTCCTAAATCACTTTCGTTCATCTAACAAACCACTTTTCAGAAAATTTCAAAATATTTTGGGTACTATTCGAAAACACTTTATGTATGTATGTACATACATATGTTACATACTATATCGTAAAAAAAATTTGGTGTGCACCAACAAAACTCTGAGTATCATTAAAAATATTCAATTAAAAGCCATAAAATCGAAGCAAACAATCGAAATTTAATGCTTCATTAAATGTTGTATCTTTTGGATATTTAGCTAATTACCTCTTGGCAGAAGTCCATTCTCAATTATTCTAGCTTCCAATAATAATCTAGGTAAAAGTAAACACAGGGCAATCACTATATGGATAAAAGCAGCCGTCGGTCCACCATGTGTCCAAAGAGCACGTAAAGTGCCTCCCTTAGCTTCCTCCTCGAGGCCATCCTGCGGTGATACAGAGCATCTGCTGTTGTCCAATGTGGCTAATTTGATGCCATCATTTGCTAGATTGCCTACCTGCGGAACACACAATTATTTGTATAATACATATTTGTCCGAAAATTATTTTTGCAGGTTCCCAAAAAAAAAATGGATCCTGTAAAAACTTACCTTGAATACAGCTGATGCGAAAAATAAGGGAAGCAGGATAAATGCAATCCCACAAAAGACAATCTGAATATTTAGTTCAACCACGGGCTCCACTTTCCATTGTATAAGGGAGCAACCTGCGAAAGTAGACTTTGTGTTAAAACAAAACCATCATAGAAAGGACAGATTTTACTCTCTATACCTAAAAATCTATAAGCACCATGAATTGCTAGGTAACCCTGGAAAAGTGTTACCAGAACCCCATACCATATTGACCATAACGAGTTCAAATGCAAATGGCTCTCATAATGTTCGCTCTGCTGTTGTTTTTTCTGTTGAATATGTTTCTGGCGATTTTTTCTATTTAGGCTATTCTGGCAGTTGGTGCTATGTTGCTGGTGATGTCCTATATTGCTACTGGCAGTTGTTATGATCGAATTACTTATGCTTGAATTCAGACTTGGACACGGCTTATTTACGGAATTCGCCGAAGCTGTAGTTACGTTCAGCAATGAGCGATTATTTGTCGATGACTTCTTTGTAATTTCGTTATTATTTTCATAGCCGACCAAGGAACCGGTTATGGACATTTTGGAAATTTTCTTGTCGTTCCTGTATAGCCTTGTATAAGAATATAGTTTTGTGTAAGAATTTCCGAATTTAGTTCTTCAGCTTTGTAGTTTCATTACGTCATGATATTCTACATGTTAGGTGATTGCTTTTGTTTGAAATTGCTGTTGGTTCTGAAGTTGGTATTTAAGCACCATTTCTTCTGATTTTCAGATATATATACATATATATAACCTGAGTTATATTCTCTATCCCAGACTATGTTCTCTGGATATGCTTTTGATATGTTCTGAGTAAATGATAGTGGTATCTGGAAGAGGAAAATTAAGTTTATTAGAATTCAACAGAGATACATATATTACTAATAAAATTAAAACTATAGGTACATATTAATTCGGCTTTTAAATGCATATTTTAGTATTGTTACGTGCAATAGAAAAAGAGGCATCTATTGGAAATACTTCGCCTGAAATGATTAATTAAATACGGACATAAATAATGTTTGCACTCGGCAAAGGGGTAAGACAGGAACGACAAATCTTTGCGCTATAAGCGGGCGTTTGCTTCCAAAAAAATATTGCAATATTCTAGTGAATAATTCTTGCATATCATTGCAAATAATTTAAAGAACATGACACCCAGTTAGAGATGCAAAAGGAGAATGCAAGAATTTCTCGCTTGATTGTAATTTAAGTAGGTAAGAATTTTATATTCAAGTTATTCATTGTTTGCTATCACTTTGCATAGCTATGCAATTTATTGCAATTCTTGATTTATTAGTTAATATCTATGTAGGTATTAAATGGAATGGACTTTCTCAATTATTGGTAGATAGGATTGTACTAATTAATGCTTAGATAAGTTAAAAATTATTATAAATTGAATCTGGGCAGCAATAAAGTATCTATTAATTAGATCTTTACTTTCAGCATTACAAGTTAGGTGTAGTGGTTAAAGAGCCGCTGCACTCACCTTGACTTATCGATCAGTTTATAGAGAACAAAACAGTTCTTGAACATTGGTGACCTCGACGTGATTCAAGAATGCACCAGCTAGCGAAGGAGCAAGAAATTGTGGGGAGGGAGCTGGTAAAGAATGTAAAAAACTACAAGAAGGATGGAGATGACAGAAAAACCAAGGAGTACTACCAGGAAAGATTGAGACGACTCGAATCATTCTGGTCTGCCTTCGATTCGAATAACAGTAAAATTAGAACCCTTCCCAAAATTCCTCTGGAGCATGAATACTTTGCAAAGGCGTATTACGAAGAAATACAAAACGTAGGTATATGAATCATGCAAGTGTAACTTTGAGGAGGAATTACACTCCTTCCAGGAAGACGAAGCCAACAACTGCAAACATAACAGAGATCAGCCTGATGACAAATCAACAGAAATCAGAAATCAAGTTCACTAGGCGAAGTCTGCTCCGTTGTTGTCTGAAGCCGCAGCAGATGTAATAAGAATTATTAGGAGACAAAGAGGGATCATACAATCTACACGACGTCTCATCGATAACACAGACTATTCTGTTGATCATCCCGAACAGTACTACCACATTAGACTCCAGACTTTAAATCAATACTGGGTCCAAATAGAGGAGCAGAATCACACCATTTGGGAATTGACAGATGATCCAAGCACAGCGGGCTATAACATTGACTATATTCATTTCGAAGAACAGGTGCAGAAACAGAAAGTAAGTCCCTCTGCTAAAAACGCTCGATTTTGCGCACCACAAGCGGCTACAACATCTACAACAACTAATACTACTCTCAAACTTCCATAAATAACACTTCCAAAGTTCGATGGAGATTATTTAAAATGGCGCCAATTCGTGGACCTATTTACAGAAATGGTACGCAAGTAGCAGATGGCTAATGTACAGAAAATTTGGTAGGTACCTGAAAATGAATTTGGTTGGTGAAGCTGAAAGACTCATTAGACACTTGAGTTTATCAGGAGACAATTACTTATCTGCGTGGGAGGTGCTCCATGAAATATATGAAAATCGCAGACTGCTCATATATGCCCCGGAAAACAAACTGTTATCACAGGCAAGTCATGCTACTGACGACGCATCTGCGAACAATATAAGAAATTTGTATGATACAATGCAAGAGTGTCTCATGGCGTTGGAGATCCTTAAAATCGCAACTGATGACTGGGGCCCCTTACTATTGAATATCTTGATAAAAAACCTAGAACAATCAATGACCATCCCAGGGGAGATACAGGCCATGGAAGAATTCTTGAAATTTCTATAAACTAGATTTCAATAACTGGAAGCTCTGGGTAGCAAACTAAGGCACACAGACACAGAGAAAATCTAACATTGACAAACCATTGTCATCAGTTTTACACACCCAACTCATCAATTAGGCAGACTGCTTGCGTGGTATGCAAAGGAAATCATCTGTTATTCGCATGCAAGGACTTCCTGAAATTAACATCAGCAGCTAGATTAAGTCTGCTCCGCAAAAACGAACTGTGCATCAATTGTCTAAAGGCAGGACACAATGCCAAAAGCTACAATGCTCGAGGATGCACTAAATTTAATAAACGGCATAACACCTTAGTGCATCTAACTACACCAGATCATTGATTAACAACACAAGTCATATGTGTATACAAGGCGTTGGCGACAAGAAACATCGAACAGAAAAGAATAAGTTGTACAAATGCAATCCGCACTAATGGGCTTCTTTGTGAGATTGGAGGCACTCGTATCTCACCTCGGCAGACACAACTCACACAATATTCCGATGGGCATACATAGTAAAATTACCATTCTCTGATCCTCCAAGTAAGCTGGGAGAATCCAAAGATATAGCAATCAGACGAAAAAAAGGTTAACTAAGAATCCCACTTTACGACGTCAATATACAGAGTTTATAAACGAGTATCTAAGGGCAGGACATATGGAACCCATCAAGCTTCAGACTATTGAGCCACCATAATATTTCCTGCCTCACCACAGTGTATTGCAACCAGATAGCACAACGACACTACTAAGAGTTGTGTTTAATGCATCTGCAAAGACGTCTTCAAACATATCGTTAAATGAACTACCATATGCAGGACCAACCATTCAAGATGAACTCTTCGCCATCCTGCTGCGTTTCAGAATGACACGATTTGTAATTACCGCCGATATTCAAAAATGTATCGGCAGGTAATACTAGATAAAGAAGATAGAAAATATCACGTCATAGTTTGGAGAAATCATCTGAACGACATCAGCTCCATATTTAGCAATATCGTGCGTGCAAAGGTTGGCCCAGGAACGACACGAAAGCTATCCTCTTGGATCTCAGGTTTTAAAAACTGACTTTTATGTTGGCGGTGTTATGATGAGATCCAACAGCATGATGGAAATCCTCGAAATGTCAGACAACTTACAAAATTGCTTCACACGATAGGCTTTACTATGAGAAAATGGTACGCCAACTACCCTAGACTCCTTCAAAACATCAAACCAAAAGATCAAGAAGTACAATTACCTTTCACAGCTGAAACTGAAGAGCGGATCAAAACTTTAGGTTTGACATGGCTACCAAAGACCGAACAAATTTGTATAAAGGTCAATGAAGGTAATGTGTAAAGGTATCAAAGCGAATAGTAGCGTCTGACATAGCGAAAATGTTTGATCCTCTCGGAATGATGGCTCCTGTTATAGTCACCGCCAAAATCTTTCTCCAAGAGCTATGGCAAATTCGACTCGACCGGGATGCGGGCTTACCTCAAGAATCTCACACAAAATGGATGAAATTTCGTTAGGATTTAAAACATCTGAACAATATACAGGTCCCTAGACATGTTTTCGGCCATGAAACATCCAAACAAATGTAGAAAGTGAACTTAGACAAAGACATTCAGAAGTATCTGTCGTCCCTTTAATTATACAAGGGCGTAAATATTGTTCAACCCTTCAAATATATTAACATACTTCATTTCATTTTAACGGACTTATCCCCGTTAAATAATCATTGTAGCGCAAGAGATTTATAACGCTGCTCAAAAATAAAAACTGCTAAGATAAAAAAAAAATCTTAATGCAATTGAGACGTTTTTCTTTGGTCACGTTCAACTATACCATATTTTATAAATTATGAACCATCTACCTCTCTTTACATATGAGTCGAAGTCCACTACGAAATTACTGAAGAAATGATTATGGCAACTTGTAGCCAATTCGTCAATAAAGCTACTTCTTACATCCAGGTGCTTCAAACCTCCCTATTGAAGAAATAAACCGTTAAACAATTGGTGTCAAAAAGACACGTCCCAAATCTTTCAAGACCCACTCTTGAAGAAAGAAGACTTACAACAGTAGTGTGTCGAAAAGACACGATAAAATCCTCCAAGGATACCCTGGAGGAACGAAAGCTTATCGTTCAAGTTTGACATTCGCAAGTCAGGCCACCAAAAGCTAGTAGCAGGGGCTGACCCCACGTCGGCTAAGGGTGGAGTGCTTTCTCTCGGTGCTGCTTCAGTGTCCTGCGGATGTTGAGCGGGTTAATTGGCTGGCATATGATGCGTTTGAGAAAAGAGGGGCTGCTCCTTGACTGCTTAGATCCTTATTAACTGCCTTCCTGTTCCCTCTCAATTTTTGGTCACTGAATTCTGCTTGTTTATGCGGCTGAGAGGCCCTGGGCCGTCGTAAATTCGCGTGGATCTATTTGAAAATAGCCGTTTTCGATTTCCGCTTCAACTCACGATCATTGTGTCTGGAACTTCACCTGGCTTTGGATGTTCTGGTTTCTTGTCAGACGTTCACGGATGATCACTAAAATCGTCTAAAGCTACTTGGGGTTTTTGTGAATATCTCGGTGGTGCTTTTGCACTAACTTCCGCCTAGAGCAGAGCCACCTAGAGCTGATATCTACCCCGAGTGTTGGATGTGACTTTGCCTGAGTGGCTTTGTCAATGGGACCCCTTCGGTTCGTAGGATTAAGGCACAATCGATTCTCTTTAGTTTCACATCGCCCATTGTGCTCGGTGCTTGGATGAAAAACACAACACATGATTCTATTTACAATTTTATTATCTCCAACTAATTGTATATATTTGATATTTTTTCTTCCCTTAGTTCTTGTTTAATGGTGCGATTCAGTGGGACAAGCCCTAAGTTTCTTTTTTTCCGAATAAGATAACCACTTGAGCTTTATTCTATCTCTATTATATCTACACCTCTCTTTGATTGACCACTTCGAATAGACACCCGTTAAAATATATGGCCTATAGTTTTGGAACCCTGTCGACCGCTACCAAAAACGCTCAAGACCCGACTCTCATTCACTTGATTATTTTAATCATCAAGTACCGTAGTTAGGGTAAGGCAAATGCTTAATTAGCGTTTCTTACCATTTTCACTGGACATGTTTTAGCATGTCCAAAATTATAGCGACGGATGATGGTTGAAATCTAGTTTGATATTTTCATACATATCAACCCATCGTCTTACCTTTGGTGCATACATTGTTTCGCTCACAATGTATGCAGCTCGCGATAATGTGCTGACAAAAGATTTTTCGGTGGACACTTGATCGTTTCAATCTTCACTGTAAACTTTGTAAAATTTATGTGCCCGTAATGTATGTACATACATAATTTATTAACAGCCCTTTCACATATCCAGCAACCAGAATCAATATCGTTGTTTTGTAATGTAGCTGTAAGTGAACACCACAGCTATATTATTGCATTTTGGGTGGGTTAGTGTAGCGGTGTGTTAAAATTACAATACATGCGTGCTTGTGTTTTCTGTTACTTTATTGAGCAAATTCTTCAGTACACTCAATGCTAAATATGCTCTTAGTCTTTCTATTCATTTTTCTAATTCACAATATGCTTATTTTATTTATTTGTCTGCTGGTATGTCTGCTTCAGGTGTCGTAGTGTGACACGAACTCAATGCTATACCTGACAGTCAATTAATTTCACTTTTAGGTAAATTCACTGTCCATTCGATTTTAATAATTAAGAAATAATTAATACTAATTTGTTTCTCCACATGAAACGTTAAAAATGCTAGGTTAGCATGAATTTAGCCGTTATGTGGAAAACCTAAACCTAAAAAATTGATACCACAACCAAATAAAATTATTCCAGAAAAAATGTTGAATACTTATCTCAAAATTTATAACACCAACTAAATTTTCCACACCACCGAAAATTTCTTGAAACACCCTTAGTTTGTTAGCATGAAAATAGTGTAGCTTACGTGTATGTTTATCTATGCCAATTGAATTTTCCCTGAAGTTTTCACCTTGAACTGAACTTTTTAAAAATTACTGTGATCTTATATCCAATGTCATGTATAATCACGATCAACTGAATGAGGATTTCCTTAGAGAGCACCTCCTTTTTATAGTGTCGGAGCCGCAATTTTGTCATAAGTTCCACAAAAAAAATGTAAATTTCTCATATTATTTATGCTTGCCTGCCTTGTGCAATTATGTCAAAATATGCTAAATTATGTCAACTAATTTATTTTTTATTTACGTTCCAAATCGGAAATCGAAATAATTTCGTATGTCGATTTCCGATATGGAACGTAAATTTTCTCTCTAATTTCTTCTGTCTAGTTCCCACATCTTTCTCCACTCATTATGGGATTTAATTTTCTAATTTTTTGCGATTATTAGCTTACCTGGTGAATTTCGCACTTTTCAAGCATCACCAACAAGTTGCGCGCGGTTAACTTAGGTAAATTGACTTTTAACGCCATCAATTTGACATAAGTAATCACGGTTTTCAAGTGCGAAAGTGTTGCGTTTATTTGGTGTTGTTTTGGACAATTTAATGGATAAATTACCCAGGTAAGTGTACAATAATGCTTTTGAAGTGTTAATTATTCTAGCATGAAGAATTTCCATGCTATATGCAAATTATGCGAAATTATTCATATAGGAAAAGTAATTATGAAATGTCAGTTGTTGCAATTCATTAATTATTGTATATATACATGTTGTAAATTCATGTAGTTTGCACAATTAAATATGAGTGCATATTTTGCAAATGTTCATTTGGAAGATAATATGAATTTTGTTTAGAAATGATATGTGTCCTTTTATGTACTTGTTGTTGTACTGCCAAGAAATTCGTTTCTTGGCGGTCTCGCATGTAATTTGCTTATTTTTGTAGTTTATTCTGTAATACTTGCTTAATTAGTTGATTCAGTCTAATATCTGTATTTCTTTTACATTTCAGATGAGTTCCTGAACTGCTACGAGGCTTCTGAGGACACTGGATCATAGCAGCAAATGGGAAGTAATAAGTATTTGCTAATTGTATAATAATGCTTTTTTATTCATTTTCAGCTGTGCTCGACAATCGTTACACACATAATGCCAAAATATCGTCCAATAAAGATAAAGTTTCCTAATAGGACACTTTTGAGACAGAATGCCTTCATAAGACTATTTATAGGAAAGAAAATGTTTATAGGTTAATCTATTGCCCAGATATGCTCTAAAGGCTTTTACTTTCAAAACAAAATTTCCTAAATAGGAAAATTGGACTTAAAGGATTAAATTTTAAACCAGAAACTTTAATAGGTCGAAAAATTACGAAAAAGAAACTTTTAAGACGCAAATGAAGAAATCGCCATTTTAAAGCCGAATTTTAGAAACTTGTATTATTCAATTATTAATTTAAATTAGCATCGAAATTATATTTTTCAAACGTTCGAATTGAAATGTGAAAAAATGATTTTATTAAAATATACGAAAAAAAAACACGAAAGAATTTTATTACATACATATTTCTTAAATATATAAAATTCTAAAGGACCGTTTAAATTTTCTTCGGTGCTGCTGTAATATTTACGAAAATTTTTATTTTGCATATTTTCTATGCTTACAAAATGCGAAAAATCGATTTAATTTTTGTTAAGTTAAATTATGTTAGATCTAACATTCATTTTGAGTTTTGCACTTTGGTACAGTGTCCATTATTGCAATTTCATTCATTCAATTACAGACGAATTATATAATAAACAAAACATGTGCTATATTTCTCTTACAAACTTGCCATAATTGAGATTATTGGTTAGAAATGGGCAAAAAATATCGATTTATCGATATATCGATAAATTTTGTGTTGATATTCGATAATTTCACTCGATACTGGTTAACCCGATATTATCGGTGTATTGATTTTTTTCATACTTATAAAAACATGTAAAACCCTAAATTAAAAAGTAAATTAAAGTAAAGTTAGTGATTTGACACAGCAATGTTGTGTCAAAAGCTTACATTTCATGTTGTAAAGTCAAAGATCTACTTTATCGTATGTACATATGTATACTGGGCTTTATGATGATATAGCACTTCTATACATCTTCTTTTTAAAATAAGAACAAGACCATTGTCAATTTGTCATTTGTGCGATGTATTTAAGTATAATATGGTTTATACCCTAGACACACAGCACGAACTAATGAATCATTTGCACTAACTATTCATTAAAATGCTGTGTGGCAAATAGTATATGTCATTATAGCTCGAAAATCAGATGATAATGAAGTACACTAATGAAGTGTTCTCCTCCTTCATTATAGCTATAATGAGGAAAAATGTGCTAGATTTGGCATATAATGTAAATCTGGAGCTCCGCTGTGCATCTGCCGATTTGAAAAATAAGAAGAAGAAATGCAAAGAAATGCAAATCACAAATTATATTATTAATATTTTTTTAAATATAATGTTTTTCTCATTTGTTAATTGTTAAATTCGAAAAATAAACAAATGAAAACAAAGTTTATCGCGTTAATTCGATTCATATTGCTTCTTTAATGTGATAAGTTCATCAAAGCCAGTTTGACAGCTCAACTTAATTAAAGAAATGGCTGTGTGTCCGCAGTTTATAATGAATCATTATAGACTAATGAGTCGTTAGTTATTTCTTCATTAAGAGTGCTGTGTGTCTAAGGCATTACATTTTCCAAGTTTAAATGCTTCGTTATTGTTAGTAATTCCTTGCTTGAAAAAAATGTGACCGGTCGTGCGCATTTATCTGTATAATAAACTCAACATGAGATAACACAGTGTTCCATTGTGTTCTTCTGTCCCTGTAACATACTTTTGGTTTGAACAATTTAAGTTTTAACTCCCGACACGTGTAGAAACGTAAAAATTATAGCAGCTCTTAATACGTATATTAATTTGATTTGAAATGGTAACAATTTAAACTCGTTTTCATCAATTTAGAAATCCTTACGGTTTGCGAGATAACGGGACTTAAAGATATTTGGGTATGTTTTCATAGATCACTCTGTAACTTCCCCACGTTACACCCTATGATTATGATTTAAATAGATAATAGACAGATAATCGCTGGACCTATAAAGTTTTCCCTTCCTCCCTTCTATTTTAAATTTATGACTCAACAAGGTTAAATATTCGGAATTTTAACTCGTTTTTTTCTTATTTAAGTACTATTCTTATCAAAAAACACGTCATTGAGACCAATTTTTCATATTGGATTCAAGAGGCCCAAAAGCTTGGATTTAAGTTGACCCAAATAGTAACCATTTCCGCGTTTTTTGCAGTTTTTCTTGAACATATCCAGTTACAGGGTGATCTATGAAAACATACCCAAATCTTTTAACTCTGCACTCTGCATATGCATCTATTAGAATTAGTCAGGACACTAATAATGAAAAATGAACACTAACATGCGAAAAGCAATTAATCTCCATTACACTCATTTTACTCCGCACCCGTTGACGTTTCGAAGCAGAATGATGTGTATATGAAACTTTTATTTCAATCTTTTTCCATCATGCTTTCCTTCATGATTAAGTCTTAAACACAATTGCGATGATCAGACCAGCAAATGGCAAAAGGGGAGCTGGAACTTCGCTGTCAAAACAGGTAATCGAAAAATTTGGAACACAATTGCAACGACAGGCAGTGAGTGCACGTAATCCCGCCGACTTTTTCTGCCGTTGTCTGCTGAAAATACAGAAATTAACTATAGGAGTTCTCTATATAAAACTATAGAAAAAATAAATAAAACCTCACTCGATAACTGGGCTGATCGCTCTCAAAATTTGCTTATCTGCCAGCAAATTGCATTCGAGCTATGTACATACGATCAGACGTGTCTTGTTATTTTGTAATTTTTTCCCCTCGTTGCCATCAGTTATCGGCAAAATGCAAAATATCACAACTTTACCATATGTATTTAAGCGCCACGTAATATCCATCCAAATCATGTCTTTTTCGTCCACTTGTCTACACTGCTTGTCTTGTAAATCATAAATTATTTTATGATTTGGCAACTTCTTTAATCAATTTTTCCACAAAATGCAGTGTTTTAAAAATGCTGCGACGGCTACTACATCAAAATGAAAAAAACTAAATGCCAAAATAATTTCATTCGTTAGATTTTGTTGGTAGTACTGCAACGATGACGGCAAATTTATAATTTCATCATCTTCGTCGACCGCTGTCCATTGCCCGTCGTAATTTGGGGCATTCGCATAAGACGCTGTGTTTTTAGAAGTTTAACAGCGGTACTTTTTCGTCGTTTGCTGTTGCCCGTCGAAATTGTGTTTAAGGCCTTAAGATTCTTATCATGATATATGTGACCTCCTTACAAGGAGATTTGATAAGAACTCACACAAAAGTTTGCAATTACTTAGCTTTCGCAGTGACTGTACTTTTCTAAAATGTACTTTCGCCTGAAAGTAGGCAACATGTTCTATATTGAAATATACACAAAAGTATGCAACACATTCTTTTTTCTTAGCCTTTCGGTACCTACTACAGGCGCATAATATAAGCGCTCAGAAAAATATGGTAATTCTAGCCTATGGACGCACATATGCGCTCTGAGAATTCTCGAACGCTAAACCTTATAGAATTTGAAGAAAGTAACGGTGACGTCTAATGGAAATGTACATTTTTTACATTTTAATTTTTAAAAAGTTCTATTTGGTCGTGTTCCAGTACAGAAGAGAAGCTATAATTTTTTTAAATATAAATGTTCAGGCATGTTTGTAGAATGAAATCTTCTCTACATTTTTTCCCATAATAATATATCTAATTAGTTTTTTAAGTTCATAATTAGTTTTGGAGATAACTAGAAAAGAAATGAACCAGTCCTTTTTAAACTGACAAATGGGTGTTTTTTGAGTGAAGAAATGGGTTTATTTTAATTTCGTGTTTGCGAACAACTGCTACGGCCGAGAGACAGACCATTATTGCATACGAAAGAAAGAACGGGCAATATATATGCAAAATGGAGGAAGGGGATGTATTTACCCAAGCGCCACAAAAAAAATTCTTTAACGGTAAAAATGTTCGTATGAAGTTTACAGGATCAAAATATTTACCCCACCACTCGATTATACTCTCCATCCCCTTAAATTTGATAGATAGCCCCTACGCCGAATTTTGGGCAACCCCTATGGGTTGGTTGTAGTACCCCTCATCCCAACACCAATTTTTTTTCCTTATATTTTTGTTATGAATATCACAAATACAATTAAAAAAACGACATTGCTCTACTCCCCCTCCAGGGAAAGTTATGTATAAAGAAATATACGAAAAATTGGCCGCCCATCAGCGGCAAGTAATTTCCAATTTTGCTCCGGCCATACAAAACATTTCTACATTGAGCTATTCTGTACCGAAAGGGTTAAATACTCAGGTGTTATAAACTTCATGTGGCGAAACCGTCTAAGAGTAAATTTTGCTTGACTATAACGATTTTGATTTCTTTCGTCTACATTTAGTCCAACATTTTGTTAAAACTGTCGAAACAAAGTCCCCCGATACACGGCCAAAAGTAAATTTCTTTCCCACCTAAAGATATGTAGTTTTTATTACAAGTTTCCTTGATATTCCACATTGAAACACATAACTCTTCCTGAATGTGCTGTTCAATTTTCGCATAAAAATATTAAATAAACACATTATAGGCCTTTTGCTATGGTTCCTACGGGAATTTCATTTATACGTATCCTCAAATAAGCGTGTGAGCACACCATGAAATGGCTGAATAACATGAAAACATCCAGGCAATTATTGTGAATATATCGGGGATGAAATCGGGACGATTTGTACTGTTTCATTGCATTCGATTTTTTTATGCCGTGGAAGAACCAAATTCCTCACTTAACGGACCTGTGCCTGTCAATTCTGATATCTCCACCCAAAGTCTTATGAAGCCCAAACTGCTGCACTCCCTCTCAAATTGCTGTGGAAATATATGAGGCGTTGCGTTGCCGTTCCCCCAATAACCACGATGTTCAGTTCTGTAATGTATAGATCAAGAACTAAGAGAGCCCGAGAACGTACATACATCGATGTAAATATTTTGCGAGCTTTAACAGCGAGTTTTGTTGGGGCTTTGCTGTCTTTTGCGAGGAGAATAAGCTAGGGTGTTGCCATAGAGATGAAAATCAGTTTAAAATTTTCTTTGTCGGGTAAAATGCCTTCAGGCGTTAGTACTACCGGACTTGGGGTCTTTTCTAAGAAATTAAGCCGAAAAATTCTTGCAACAGAAAGCCTCGTAAAATTACTGATAATATGTAGGAATAGGTGTTTGAGTTGTTTTGGTTCAAAGAGAAGACCAGGCGTGATATACTCATTATAGTCTGATGTTGGCACCACTACATCCCATGATGCACATATATGTATATGTGTGTCCTATAGACAAAGATAGTTTACGTGAGTTAGTTATTCCTGCCATGCTGCACAGGGAAAATAATACCTTTTCGAGTAGATTGCATTAAATCTATTACGTTACGACAGATAAATTGCGGTGGGGAAGACATATGCAAGGGTAGGTAATATGCCCGCCAACAATTTATTCGTCTTCAGGCTTGTACTTTTATAGTTTTACTTTTGTCGGTTTGTTTATGTCTACAATTTATGTAAATTTTTTGTCTATAGAAACGGGGAGTTTTCTACTTTTGCTCTCAGTGGAGGCTGTTTTGGCTGTAGGTGTAAATTTTTAGGAACATAAATTACATTATTCTCTGTCATTTTTTGTAAATCAATTGATATACAGTTGCTTGGAAAATACAAGGTTTGTACGAAACCGAAACCAAATAGGAACCCAAATAACAATTTAGGTTGAAAAGATGTCAACTCACCCTGTTAAGAGAGCAGAAGTTTTAGTCGACTTGACCTATTTTGGTCAATTACACATCGATTGGACGTTGAATTCCCAATGCGATCAATAAAGGACAGATTGCAAATAGGACAATACGATTCAACCACCCATGGGCAAAAATATTCCAAATATCGATAAATCGTTTCGAACGATACTCTTTCCTCAAGAATCGATTCATCTAAAATATCGTGTGCATTATGTCGATATATCGATATTTTTCATTATAGCTGAATACAAACGTGTTTGTGCGAGTTCTTCTTTATAGAACGTCGCTTATTTTTTCTCTCTTAGAAGAGCAACGATCGCTTAAAATTTAAACTGTCCTATTGCCTTAATGTAATATTTAAATTTTTACGTGATCACTCTATATATACCTCAATTAACAAAATTATTAAAAAATGTCCGTTCAAGTGATAAAAATTTCGATTTTCCCGCAAACACCAAAAAAGAGCCTTTCTGATGCCACTGAAGAACACATTGTTGTAAAATAATACTGTGCTTGATTAAACATATTTAGATGTAGATTTTTAAGTGGCCTGCCGCAAGTCATTATCCCATTTGAATCCAAATCATCAGTAGACGATGTGAAATATCTACTTAACTCTACATGATAAAAAATATTTGGATTTATTCCAGTTCCTAAGCTCGTTTACCGAGTTAAATGTCTAGACTACAGCGAGGCACTAGGATTTTGTACCATCAATGGTTCTATTAAACTTTCCTTTCCAATATTTTGTTCAGGCACATATTTTGATTATCAGCAGCCTTCAACTTGTCATTTAGCCAAGAAAGTGTGTGACTAATTTGAAGCGGTTTTTCAAAATGTATTTTTTTAAATCTTGGATCTAAGACAGTTCACAGCATGAGAAGATGATTTTCTTCTATTTTATCAAAGCATTTATTCATTTCAGTTAGAATATTTTTCTTTAAGGTGGCACAAATGATCATTGATGATGTCTCTAAGATATCTATTGCATCGCGGATGCAATATATTGTAGGAATTATTTTACTAGCAATAAGAAACTTTTCTGCTGAAACTACTTTAGTGGCTTCCTCAAATGGCGGAAATAAAGGTATGATTTCTCTGATTATTGCCAATTCCTGGGCAGATAACATGGTGCTTGGTACTTGGTACTTGTATATGCAGCCAGTTTTTCAAATCGTTCAACCATATAAAATGTGGAGTTCAATTGTGTGGGAACTTCTTGTTCAATTTTCAAAAATGTATTTGAATTACTCAATTGGGCTTTTTTTAGTTCATCAGCTGCTACGACGGATTGCTTAAAGAATGTTACGATTCTTTTTATCTTTTCTATTATTGCCGGTAAACCTTCAACTGAAGGTTACTTTTGAAGGGCACTTCTTCTCAACAACTAAATTTACTGTATTGGCAAAGCATGATTATTTGAATTATTAGTGACAACGGCGGGACGGAATTTTAGCTCCTCGTTAGTACATTTTCGCACCTATAAGAATTGCTTGTTCGCAAATATTCACAGTTTTCAAACTCTTTGCAACAGCTTAACTCAGCTCTCAGAGCAAGAACATGATGATTCGGTATAATAGTTATATGCAAGTTTATTGTCTTCAAATAGAATTAAAAGTGCATCACTTTAAGTGCCACCCTGTCAATTTTATGCAATTAGTATTCAATAGTGAACATTTTTACATTAAACAGTATACATAATTTGGAGGAAGTAGAACGATCATCTTGAAGCTTTCATACAAATTTATTGGGAAATTACGATAAACTGGATTTTATATAAGTTAAAGGTACTATAATATTCTTAAGAACAATATCCCTCTGGAGGTGCAAAACCGAAGGGAATTAAGATTCTCTCTTTATCCTTGAATAAATTAAAGGTAAACGAACAACACGTCTCTACTCATTGACATTCGTAGCTTAATCCGTAGACTTTTCATTCTGAAGAAAAGAGGGATAATATCTAAATTACAAACAGCTCACCCACATAAAACATGCGGTACAGTCTTCCTTACGGTATACCTGGTGGAAAATTACACACAAAGTCTAAACCACCGATTTAATAAAACACAGTCTGGTGAAAGTTCCTCAAATCCAATTAGTTAGCAATTACATGCCATTCTGCCCCAAAAATTTCCTTTCATACTTAATCTGGCGCCATTTATCCGTTTTCGGGAATGAAAGTTATGTATTCTCCCTTCGCGTCTTTTTGTCATGTATATGCATAATTTTTGGGGAAAGCTGTACTGGTTTTGAACAATACCAAATACATAATCTCTAGGACTAAGGTAAGTAATTTTGAGTGAAATGTAGTGTGTATAGCAGAATAGATATTGCTTCGAGTGTACTTTTCTCATACCCACCATTTTTCGTAAATAAGGTTCGCTTTAGGGTGACCGTACTCAAATCAATTAATTTGATTAAAAATTTTGACACGTTCATAACTTTACAGGGAACTCCATAAATTTAAAATGAAAGTCCCACTCTGACGAGTCTTTTCCAATTGCATTCCCTTTGCTGCTGGTCTTTCCTCCATTCGGTGATGATGAGGAATATACTATTCCAAAAGTAGGAAGAAGAAAAAGGAGCGCTTTGAGCATGTTTTGGTGAAATTATACATATATACATATATATATAAATTATATATAGTAGGTACATATAAAAGCTTCGACAGAAAGTTCGATTTAGCCTACGTGAGTATAAGTACATATATATAATATGTACATATGTGTACAGCTAACCTAGCATAGTTGTGAACAAGCTTGGTTGCAATTGTAAAGAATTGTAAAACAAAAGGTTTTGGGTACACAATAGAATCCTGTGGTATCCTAATTTTTGCTCGAACAGAAATTTATTGCAAACATTTTGTACTCTTCGGTTTCGAATTTTTAGATTGTGCTAGTAGTAATAGATTTTAGTATTAAATAATTTTATTGGCATTATCGGATTGCTGAGTAATGACATTTCACAGCTCTCAATTACAATAATTAATATTGTTACGGAAATGAAATTGGTGATTGAGGGTGCAGAGGCAAGGAAAATCAATTACCAACTTGGGTGTAAATATATTCGAGAGGTTAGTCTCTTTTTAATTATTTTTTAGAGACTAAGGTTTTAGTTTGTAATAGCGGCAGTAAGCCAACTTTCAGAACAATAAACAAAAGTGAGGTGTTATCCTTGTTCGGATAGCTTCGTGTTGCATAACTAGAGAGTATCTGATAAAGAGTCTCTATCTCACCACGGTTGGATACTCTTCGATATTGTATTTGCTGCGAAGCCTATTAAAGCGTTCAGAAATATTAATATGATAAATTGGGACCGATTCTGTGGTGTAGTCAGTGAAAGGGTGGAAGTTTATTCACCCGAAAGGTTAATGACGGAGTCATCAGTGGAAGCTGCTGTTGATACTGTCACCGATGGGTTAAGTGAAGAATTCCGGAAAGTTTGTCCTATAAGTAAATCCAAGGCTAAATCAAGCCACCATGTTGGAATGTGAAACTGGGTAAGCTTACGGAAAAAGCGCGAAGACTGTTTAATGCTACAAAGCGTAGAGGTAACCAGGTACACTAATTCAGATACAAGGACGGTTTAAGATCATTCAAGAAGGTGATAAGAATAGCAAAACGATTATCACGTAGGAATTTCTGCGAGTCAATAGATTCTCATGTAAAAACATCCAAGCATCGGAAGGTTATTGCCAAGGATCACAGTCTGGACAACAACAAATGATGAGCCAATAAATGCATTTCTTGATGCTCACTTTCCTGAAAGCGAAATCGCACTTACAAGACGGAGAGAAAGAAGTGATTAGATCCATATAGTCAGCGTTAAAACGATAAAATAGGTGGTCTGTTCTTTTAATCCCTTCAAGGCATCGGGGGTAGATGGACTGAAACCCATTATGCTTCAGAAGGCACTAAGGTACATAATACCATGGCTAATGCCGATATATAAAAGCTTCGTGAGGCTTGGCTTCTTGCCTGGGGCCTGGCAGGAGGTGAGGGTAATCTTCATTCCTAAGGCTGGCAGAATGGGCAAAAAACCTTAGTCTCTCCTCTTTCATGCTTAAAGTCTTGGAGACACTAATTGAGGTACATATAATGAGTGCATGGCAATGCAGCAGTGGCAGCCAGCAAGGGAAATTAGTAGAGTCAACACTACATGCATTAGAGTCGACACTACATGCAGTAGTGCCCGTTGTTGAGAGATTGCTAGAATGGTTGCCTATGCGGATAACATATGTTATCCTAGCAACCGGCAAATTTCTGTCTACTATTAGTAAAACACTTGAATATGCGCTGCTTAAGCTGAATAATTGGGCTAATAATAGTGAGTTGAGTGTTAACCCCTCGAAAACAAAGCTAGTGCTTTTTAGAAGACTTCCAATGTTGGGTGGGGAGAATTTAACTCTTTCCAACAAAGCAAAATATGGCTTTCTATACGTGCTAGAGAATTTTTGGTGCTAACTGCGGATTAAAACCCAGGGTGGTACGATGGTGCGACTGGTAGACGGCACTGAGCAGGAAATGTAACCTGGATGTGCTGTCAAAAAGCCAGAGCGCTGCTTGCCTGGGAATAACTGGGTATCTGTGCACCACGGCGGCACGGGACGTCATGCTTGATTTGCCGCCTGAGTTAAGAGTGGGGGGCGTTGGTAGAGGTTGAGCAGTTTTGGCCATTCCAATATACTCCAGAAGATACGATTGTAGTGATCGCAAGGAAGAAACAGACTACCAAATATCTTCCTTTACTTTTAATGAGGGAGTCAATGCAATGATGCCCACCAGGAGTGACTGAAATATTAAGGAGATTGAAAGATATTATGTAACCGAAGCTTAAATATTATAGTCTCGATTAGAACCAAATGTAACCATAGGTATAATTCTAACTCTAGACTTTAACCGGATGTAGAACGTTGATCTTCACAGTATTATTAGTTTATTCTAGATCTCTCCCACTGAAAGCAAGGTAGTCAGACAGACACAGTCATAAGCTTAACCTCATTTGTAAGAATTAATTTAATAAATCATGTGCTCATAAATCACAGCGGGTTCTTATTAAAATATCACATGGCGCAGTCGGTCTTAATTAGTCGAAAATTGTAAAATAAAATTAAGGAATCGAAGTAAACGAAAAAAAAAATTTCGGGTTAATATATGGGACGACCGAAATCCCATGAATCGCACAGTATAAAAAAAGCATGTGGACGTCCTCCTAAGAATATTCGTTTTGTATATATTGCAAAAGCTATGGACTACGTGAAGAAAGTGGATAAATTGTCGCTAGAAGGAAATATTGCTGAAAACTGGCGTATTTTCTATCAGAGCTTTGATATTTTTGCAACAGCCGTAGAGCTAGATAAAAAAGAAAAAAGGTAAAAATCGCTGTGTTTCTAAACGCCATAGGAGCGGAGGCTGTACAAGCATTCAACGCCTTTAAAATTAGTGATGCAGATAAGGCAAAATATGATAAGGTCGTGGAGGCATTTAAAAATTACTGTGAACCTAAATGTAATGAGGTATACGAGAGCTTTGTGTTTCACAACAGAAAGCAATCTCTCGGTGAACCATTTGATTTGTTTGTTTTGGAGCTCAGAAAACAAGCACAAAAATGCAAATTTGAAGGCCAAGAATCCCGCATGATCAGAGATCATGGGTAGAGCAGCAGAATTGTCAAAAATCCAAAGCAGTGATATACAGCGAGCCCAGGAACCATCTTCTGGTGTGGAAATCATCTCAGCATATAACAGTAACAGCAGTTTCAACAACAATTTGCAGGGTAACAAGATATCAAATGATAGGAAATACAAAACAATAAAAGATAAGAAATGTTTCAATAATAAAAATAGCTTAGCATTTAGATCTAATAATTCTAAAAACATTTACAGGAACAATGAAAAAGTAGCTGATAAGTGTCAACAAATTAACTGCATGTATTGTAAACAAAGCCCGGCATATGGTAAAACGTGTAGAATCTGCGGTAAAATCAATCATTTTGCAATAGCATGTAGGATAAAGCAGGTACGTTCTTTACACATGCATGAAGATGAAACGCTGTTTATTAATTCTTTATCAAATTATGGCAGTAATAAGATTAAGAAAAAATTTCATAATTCATGGTTTCAAGAAGTAGTAGTACAGTGTAGAAAAATTAATTTTAAATTAAATACAGGAGCTGAAGTAAATGAGCTGCCATTGAATATCGCTAAAGGTCTTAAAGACATTCGAGTATTGGATACAAAAGTAATTCTTGAGGCATATGGTGGAATGAAACTTAAACCGATCGGTTATACCACACTTCACTGTGCAGTAGGTAAAAGAAAATGTGATTTAGAATTTATAGTTGTTGATGTTGAAACGAATGCGATACTAGGATTACCAGGATGTGTGGCATTAGGCCTAATAAAACGTGTGAATGCGGTAAAAATTTTGTCACAAGATGATTTAAAACAACAATATGAAGATGTTTTTGAAGGATTAGGATGTTTCATATCTAATCTAGATCTTGAGCTTAAAAGCAATGCAATACCGGTAGTAAAACCAGCTCGGAAAATTCCACTGGCGATATTAGAAAGTGTTGAAGAAAAATTAAATAGAATGGTCGATTCGGGGATTATTGAAAATGTTCAAGAACCGTATGACTGGTGTTCAAATTTTGTTGTAGTTGAGAAAAAGAATAAGGACCTTCGTATTTGTTTAGATCCAAAAGATTTAAATGCAGCTCTTAAAGAAGACACGCACCCAATTCCTAGTTTTGATGAAATCGTGGCGAAATTAGCTAACAAGAAGTTTTTTACACTTCTTGATCTCAAAGACGGTTACTGGAAATAGGACTAAGCCTAAACTCAAGTAGAATGTGTACATTTAGTACGCCATTTGGCAGATATAGGTTTACAAGACTTCCGTTTAGAATTAAAGTTGCACCCGAAATCTTTCAGAAACAAAATGAATTGAACTTTGCTGATATACCCGGAGTAATAATTTATATAGACGACGTCTTAATAGCTGCTGAGTCACAAGAAGAGCATGACAAAATCTTGCTTAAAGTAATGGAAAGAGCTAGACAGAAAAGTGTGAAATTCAACAAAGAAAAAAGTCAGTTTCGTACAAATAGTGTAAGGTATTTAGGGCATATAATATCCGAAGAGGGGATCCAATGTGATCCTGAACGCACAAAAGCTATCAGTGCGCTAGCTCCTCCCAGAGATAAAAAAGAATTACAAAGAATATTAGGTATGATTAATTATGTGAGGCAGTTTATTCCAAATTTGGCTGAAAAGTCGCAAAAGTTAAGGGAACTTTTAAAAAAATATGTAATTTTTGAATGGACGACAGAACATACACACATTTTAAATGAGATAAAAGAAATGATAATGAAGGCACCTACCTTGAAGCCATTTGATACTGAGAAGGATATTGTAATCCAATCAGATGCATCGAAGTATGGGTTGGGATGTTGCCTTTTTCAAAATGGTTATCCAGTAAGCTATGCATCTCGGAGTTTAAATGATGCAGAAATTCAGTACGCCCAGATAGAAAAGGAGCTATTGGCCATAGTTTTCGCGTGCTCCAAATTTCATAACTTAATATACGGTCGCCCAGTGAAGATATTAACTGATCACAAACCTCTTTTAGGAATTATGGGAAAAGAAATTGCAAAAATTAGCTCACCACGGATACAACGTATGAAGATTCGATTATTGAATTATAAGCTAACTTTACAGTATATACCAGGAAAAGACCTGCATATCGCAGATTTGTTATCGAGAAATTTTTGTAAAGATGAGCAAGGGCAAGAAATTAAGGATCTGACAGAAGTAGTGCATTCAGTAAATATTAGTGATGCAAAACGGTCTATGTTTAAAGAAGAGTCAGTCAAAGATGAAATTTTAAGGCAAATTAGGAAAGTTCTCGAAGAAGGTTGGCCAAAAAGGAAGCAGGATTTAAACGAAAATATTCGATTTTTCTGGAAAATCAGAAATGAGCTGTCATTGGATGATGGATTAATCTTTGTGAATGACCTCGTATTTGTGCCAGTAACTTTAAGAAATTATGTGTTGGACCTACTGCATAGATCGCATCAGGGGATAGAAAGGACCAAAGCAAGGGCAAGGAGTTTAGTATACTGGCCAGGCATGAACAATGCCATTGAAGAAAAAGTGTCAATGTGTAATATTTAGCCAGAAATTCAGAAATGCAAATAGAAGAGAGCCAATGATGCACCATGAAGTCCCTGAATATCCATTTCAAAAGATTGGTCTTGATATCCTGGAACATAAAGAAAACCTTTTCTTGTGTTAGGAGATTATACATCGAAATATTTAGATATTTGCCCTCTTAACAATAAGACCACCACATCCGTGATTAATAAACCTAAAATGACTTTTGCTGTGCATGGTATTCCTCGCCAAATAGTAGCGGATAATATGCCATTTGGATCCTATGAATTTAGGCAGTTCACTGAGAAATATGATATTGAATTACTAACTAGTAGTCCCAATTATCCTAAATCAAACGAGTTCGCAGAAAGGATGGTCCAGATATCGAAAATAGTCTTAAAAAAATGTGAAGAAAGCAAGATAGAATTGTGGGAAGTACTTCTCGAATATAGAAACACCCCATCAAAGAATTTATTATTGTCACCGATAGAAATACTAATGGGTAGAAAAACTCGTACATTATTGCCAGGCAAGGTAATTCTGTTCGATAACCCGTCATTGCTGGGTACTAAAAATGTGTATAGAAAACCCAATAAAAGTAAATTTTATTATGATAGAGGAGCAAGGTTCAATAAAATATTTGAAAGGGGGGGGGGGAGAAGTGTGGTATAAAACAGATCAGGGTTGGATTAGAGTCAATATAAAAGAACGTGATAATGCACCAAGATCATATTGGATTGAAATGCCTAATGGTTCAGTTCTCAGAAGAAATGCGAGTGTTTTAAGACCCTATAACAAATGGCGAAAATAGAATTTCAATAAAATAAATAAATAAATAAAGAACGATCTATGGTGGGCTCTGTTTTCTCTTTGGCATAGTATGGAATGGAATAATTATGGAGTCAGGTAGCTGGTAGTTTCTTATTACAATTATACATTTAATATAGTCTGTAAAATAATCATCATTTTTCTGTTTACAGCTTGAATTCAAGAAACTTAGTCATGTAGGTACTTACTAAGGTTTGATGAAATTAAGATAAATGTATAAGTAATAACAACAATGAATGTTTAATGTTAATGAAATAACTTTCATAGTTAAGCAACGTATGTAATACATAAAGAGCTTGTTTTCAGGGGGAGGTGTAAGATATTATGTAACCGAAGCTTAAATATTATAGTCTCGATTAGAACCAAATGTAACCATAGGTATAATTCTAACTCTAGACTTTAACCGGATGTAGAACTTTGATCTTCACAGTATTAATAGTTTATTCTAGATCTCTCCCACTGAGAGCAAGGTAGTCAGACACACACAGTCATAAGCTTAACCTCATTTGTAAGAATTAATTTAATAAATCATGTGCTCATAAATCACAGCGGGTTCTTATTAAAATATCACAGAGATAATGGTAATATTCGACAGTTTTATCTTCACGGATGGATCCAAGTCGAGTGCGGGAACAGCGGCTGGAGTGTAACCCCTTCGAATGCCTAAGATTGTCGGATAAATGAAGTGACTTTCAGGGAAATCTTGAAGCGATGTACGAGGCGGCACTATTGGTATCTATGTGCAGAGAATCGGTATAGCATATCTGCATATACACTGACAGCCTTGTAGCCATTAAGACGCTGGATGCTGTGCTGGTAAAATCGAAACTGGTGAAGTTATGGAGGCATTAACTACACAGCAAAAGGTGACCCTATGCTGCGTACCTGGCCATAGGGTATTCAAGGCAACGAGATGGCTGATGAGTGAGCCAAAATGGATCGGAAATAGATAGCTTCGCAGCAGTAGCGAACGTGAAGATCCTGATCGGAGCTTTAAAAGATGAGGCGCGCTTATCAAAAGGCAAGCGTCCGGTGGATCAACAGAGAAACCTGCAGTATTGCGAATCAATTATGGCCTCCATATGACAAGAGGAGGACAAAAGAACTCCTTAGTGGTTAAAACTGAAACCAGGAATTTAGTAGGAGACCGTCGAAGTAGATAGGGAGTAGCGAATGATTTCTGCAGAAGCGTAAGGATTCGGAGGAAATCGAATCCGTCCAACACGAACTTTGCGAGTGCCCCGCTCTGATGATTAAAAGGGTTAGGCTATTAGCAGGCTAATTATTTCTAGCAGCACTCCTCTTACCGAACCTAACCTACGGTTATGAAACATATACTGTATTATCAAATTATATAATAATAGCAAACATCTGATAACTATTTAATGGTACCTATGGTTTGGCTGCATCGACCGCTTTTGGAATATTTTATATGTATGTTAGTTAATTTTGTTGTGATGATTTTGAAAATGATATTCATTTTTCTAAGTTTTCTACTGCAGGGTGCTTCACTGTACTACGCGTAGAGACAAAAGCATGATGGCGCTAACAGGCGACATTAATTCGAGTAAAAATTGGCTTTTTGACAATATTTTTTCAAACTGTTTAGATAATAGCATTGAAATTTTTAATTCCATTATTAGCAATTAAATTAAGAACTGAAATCCTTTGCTATCCGAAGAGTTGTATAAAATGGTATTTGTTTACTGCACAAAGTAAAACGTTAATCATATTTTTCAATATGCACTTAAATTATATTCTCAATTCGTAAAAAAAAGAATAAAGTTGTTGATATAGTCGAACAAGGAATAAAGACAATAATTAGTCTAAGGTCAATTGTGAAAAACTCTAGATGAACATCAAGTAAGTCAGTTGGTCGTAGAGAAAAAAACGTGTTTTTCAGATACTCTCGTTCTTTTTTCTTTTCACTATAACTTTCCTCCTAATTTAAGTGATATTGTAATCCTTCTGATCATAATCAGTACGTTTACATGAATACTTGAGTACTTGACTTGAAATCCACTTGAAGCGCGGTTGATTGAATTAATTCCAATTACTTGACTTGAATTTTTCTTGAATTTAATTTTCCAATTACTTAAGTTGAAATTTACGCATTGAATGAGCCTTTTCATGATATTTTTATTACTTCAAGCATACTTCAAGTATACTGAATGTATGCGATTATTTGTGGAAACTATGAAAAGGTTTTATTTGCTATGAATAAGAAAATTAAATGCATTTTTGAAACAGATTCTTTTACAAGAAGTGCACTTGTTAGATTATAATAATAGTATGGTATTCCAGTTCCTGTTTTAAAGAAATATATTTCTGATATTTTAAAACAAATTATATCATTAAAAATTAAATATTGAATGAATATTGTTATCATTACAAATCCAGCTAATCAAAGTCGACGATACATTCGAATTCTGAATCATACTTATATGTAGCTCTTTGTCTGCTGACGTGAACCATGCTGCTACATCATCAAATCGAGGTAATAGCAGTGTTGACAGGATTAAGTCACCAGTTGTGAATGGTTTCCTTGGATTTCATTCTGAGTCATCCACTGTTGATCAAAATCTATTGACAACACCTTTGTAATTAATGAAAAGGTGTCCGGCAAATAAGTAGGATGGACTATGCCAATGGATTCCTTGGAGTATCCTGATCACACTTTTGTTCTAGATTCCCTACTTAGAATCAATCACTCCTACCCCTTCAAATTTACGTTTGAAACATTATTGTAATATCCCTGGCAAAAACTGCGCGTTTACAACATTCAGAAAAATGTGCAGACGACACATTTTTGTATGCAATCAAGTGACGATACATTGTTGATGTGCAATCAAGTAAGGTTAGTGGCATTTGCTGTTTATCGTGCATCGTGTAAACAAAAACCAGTATGCACTTATGGTGAACTATTTTCTCATACACTTTGTACTAATTGTGCGTTTTATAAGCAAAGTGCTGGGCCAGGACTATTACAGCTTTTACGTATAGGTAGAAACTTTCACATCTATAAGACTGAAATTCATTGAAAAAAAATGTCAATAAATTTGCAAATTGCATCAAAATGCAGGTGCGATCTCCATCATTGAACTTTTATGTGGTAGGCGATCAGAGATAACCATACTGATGAGACCTCTGTGGTCGCTGGACTTTTACGTATATGTGTGTTAATTATTATTTATAATCGAATAGGGTTAGATTTTTATATAAATAAACTAGTAATATGAAATAAATCGTCAGTATAAACTTGAGTGTTATTCTATATATATATTCATTCGGAGTCAGACCTTTTTTTCAGCTACCCTAAACCTCTTCTAGAGTAGGTAATAGCTCTACAGAGATACTCCACTTTGAGTAAGTGTCTTTCAGCTGCTCAGCTCCCTTCATAGAATGATTGCCTTTGCGGCTGCTCTACCAACGTGAAAGATTCATGGAACCATTCCGTGCCATAAGGACACATCACATTTGTCGTTTTTCAAAGGATGATGACAACTTAGAGTGAGTTCATGTAAAGTGTTTGGTAGCAGTCACCAGTAAATAAACTGGTTATAGCTAAATAATTTTACTTATCATCTAAGAGCATTTTTAATGATAGAGGCGATTACAATACCTATTGCGGGCTTGCTACCTATATATCTGCATTTCCTGCCTTAAATTCGTTATTTAAAGGACTCTGACCAATGCTTGTAGCAAATTTTTTAAAATTTAAACAACTTCTCAAAAATAATGTCTCAATTTATCAATAAAGTCTGGACCGATATATGTATGTACATAAGTATGAATACATATTTATTTTGTGCTTTTGATCTATGTATCTATCTATTGATCTGTTGTAAATACGTTCACTTCAGTTGTTTTAGTACGGGGGAGAATTCATTCCAGTTCTCTTAGAGTTTACTATGGGTTTGGATATTTACATAGAACGGATCTAGTTGAATTACTAATTCTTACTTGCAGTCTTGTAGAATTTTTGTGATAAGGGGGATTTTTGCATACTAAAATTGTGTAAATGATGATAAAGCATGAGGGGCGCGCCAGTTTCACTTTCAAGGAGAGGTCTAAGCTGTTCTTAAAGTAATTTGATATCTAGATTTCCTGATCTTACAATTATTTTTGAATTAAAATGGCTTATGAAAGACTGAAAAGGATACAATGTCGCTGATAAGACCATGAGGTAAAATCATACTGTTTTGTAGATGTGGTGTTAAGAATAGATTTTGGTGAGAAAAAACCGCAAAATAGGGTGACAGTTGTTACCATTTGTTGGTAAACAGTCGTGCACCCTGCCCTTATCAACAAAAAAAAAAAGCTAGAGCTGGTCTAAGACCAATTCTTATGAACGGTTCGTCGGACAGCAATAATGATTATAACCCAATTTCATAGGATTTCATATTCTGAAGAACCTTTCAGTACAATAAAAAAATGTCTAATATGATAGCATACATAAAAAATTAAATTTTTATATTCAAACACCAAGAAGGTGTTACCAGATTTAATCTATTTCTGAAATTTTATTTCCTATTGCTATCAAAAACGTTATGTATAAAATTTCAGCTCTCTATGTATCAAGTTCTCAGGCGTTGCTCAAGTATATAATGAAAAAACGATATTTTGTATGGCAACCCTTCAAAGGAGTTGCCCTTATTGGTTCCATTTTTCAAACTTAAATTTGCTTTCTTAAAAAAAGCCCTTCTCTGCAAATTTTCAGCATTCTAAGTGAGCGTATTAACAATTACGGAAACATAAATAAATAAAAAAATATATTTCTTTCGTTTGAACAGATAGTATATACAAAATAGCTGCGATTTGTTATCTTTCTGATCTGATCCGGTTAAAATTTTATGTACGTAAAACAAACAAAAAATACGTGATCGATTGTTGTTGCTTTACGTACATAAAATTGAATCGCATCTCAGGAAGGTTTTGGTGAATGGCCTTCCAGCAGAACAGCACAGTGGGCAGCTATGGCTTCCGTGCTTGGGATAGGGTCCTCCTGTCCCCTGCATTTAAAGTAAAAAGTATAAAAAATGGGCGTTGAGTTTTTTTTTAGTACCATAAGCAACCCTGCGGGCAATGATTTGCGTAATAATTTAGCCGATTGCGTGCGAGAAGTCCCTTGCCGGTATGGACTTACGAATGGCACTAATGAAAGTATCAACAGGTGATCTTTGTTTACACACGTTTTTAGACCAACATTTGTGTTTAGTGCAAAAAACGAGTTTTGTCAAGTTATAAGTGAGAAAAGTTGTTAAGAATTACGGATATACCCTACTTTTAAATGGCAAACAAAAATATAGCGGTTTGTATTAGGTATTAAATACATCTACTTTTAACATTGCAATAATTCTCTTGAAATAATCGGCCCTTTTCGACGAATGGTTAGCGTCGCGTTTGATGAGTTCGAAAATATATGTTGTTATATTGAAACGCTTTGACATTTGAGATTCGTCAAATTTGCTTTCAACTTTTTGTCATAAATTAGTTCGCATTTTTCCACTTTCTCAATCAACTTTTCACTAAATTACTTTTTTTGGCTAGAAATAAAAAAAAAATAATAGAAAATCCAGTAGCAGTAGGTACGATCTCCCAAATGTGCGGTTAGCAGAAGTTCACTTAATTTTTGCTTCGCGAATGTCGTGTGCGTTTGTTATCTAACACTCCCTATACAACAAGCATACTTTCGATATTAAATGTGAACGCGCGCTTAAATAGAACTTTCTATTCTAATTTCTACCACCAAGCAACGTATCTTTATGTAGTTATCGCCAATTCCAAATTTACAGTGCAATTATCATAATAATTTAATTTTACTTTTATATAATTTAGACAGAAATATAAAAAATGCTACCCCCAAAATATGTACGTACGTTACAGACGGAATGACAAACTGAGTATACTCTATGATTTCATCTAGGGTATAAAATAAAAAGAGTACTTATGTACCTACATGAAATATGATACGAGTTTTAACAAAAGGGAATTCTATTAAAATATTTTCCAACATTGGTTGCGATGTGTAGTGGTTATTATCGAATAAGATATATAATTAATGTAAAACCAAAATATCAATATTAATATCAGTCTTAAGCTAAAAAGCCTTTTCATGCGAATGACAACAAAATTAATAATATTATTTGTACCAAATTTTGAGCTACCTAATAAGCCTAAATAAAATGTTTCGTGTTATGTCGAATAGTGTGGTTATGGAAACAATTTAACCATATACTTTTTACTATTTTTGGTAAATAATGCTAATTATTTAAGGGAAATATATTTATTCTTCCGTCCATAATTTAAATACTTCTAATCTCCTAAAAGTAAAATACTTTGCGCTACTTATCCACATAATTTCACACAAGTTTCCCGTTTTTAAATTTTTTATTGCTATAAATAAATCCTTTTACCATTAAAAGTTCTTCCAATTGTTTTATCTCTTGTTGAATTTGATCTAAACCTTAATGCGATTAGCTTTGACACCTGTTTATAAAAATGTCCCGTAATGCTAAAGAAATAGGGAAACACTTTACTAAGATGATTTTTATCAATACTGCTATGAAACCCTTTTTTTTCTTTTTTTTTTTTGTTGATTAAGAAAAGGGATTTTTTTTTCCAAATTACATTATTCAGACATTATCTTACCCTCGAATTCATGGAGATCGTAATATTATTACGAAAAACCGTCAATGAAAGGATTAAGTCCCCCTTTTTTACTTTTGTTGACATTTGTAGAGCAGAGCAGATCTGCCAAGAAATTACCATGGGACCAGCAAATTGGTTCAGAGACTCTTTGAAAAGTTTCTGCCTCTTGTTATTTAAAATGTGCTTAATTTTCTGGCTTACACAGTTCCTAGACAATTTCAGATCCTTTTCAGTACACAGTTAGACGGGATGGCATTTTTTTTTCTATTTATTTTCTTAGTGAGATGGTCAATCTTTATAGATATTCCCTATACCGACTTTAGAATTTCATACACATTGGAGAGAACGTGCTTTCAATTAAAGCGTTTTATTTCAAATTATTAATAACACATGTTTTTTTTTTTAAATAGTGGTGATATTTTTATTTCAATATTAAGTACAGACTCTACTATTAGATGTGAAATAAATACGTGATAAATGGCCGTCGTAGCTTATCTTCCATACCACCATCATTTTGAAAAAGTTCATGTTTATTCTGATATTGTATTTGATGTGCTTGAATCAGGCCCGTGTGCACGGGTGGGGTTTTGGGGGCTGCAATCCCTCCCATGGTTCGAAAGAGACAAATTTAACAGCAATGAATTTGTGCGAATTGAATCGCAGCTAGATTCACGGCCACATATTACGTCTGAACTACTGACACAGCAGCCTTCGCAAATTATTTCCATGTAAATGTACTTTAATTTAGTTAACCAAGAGACTTATCGACGGACAATGTAAACAATGCTGAATCAGCTGTGGTACCCTTCATGTACCATTGTACGAACGGTATTTTATATCAAAGTCTTGGGAAAATACTTGTATTTACTTCCGAACCCTTTGATATTAAATACTTGTTGAGGACAATTTCGAAGTCTTAAAAATGGATATCCGTCGATTTCGTTTCTTAACATCTAATTTTGTAGTAGTTGAAATACATTCGTAAATGATGATGAAATTCGATCAGATATTTCTTCGTAAAGGTGCCTAGAATAGAACGTTAATTAGTGCGCCAATCGTAACCGAAATTTTGATTTTTATGAAGAAGAAGAAAAATGTAAAAATGTTTGTACGATGTGGATGGTGGAATGGCATGAGTTCGAAGCAATTTACGTCGATTTACAGCCCGCGATTATTTATGCGCTGGTAACGTCTCTTTTCGAAGCAAATGAAAACTTTAGATGAGGCAGCGCGTGGACGATTCTTTGAAACATACACTTTTACACGAAAATTCATCTGTAAAGGAGTCAAGATCGGAGGGCGGCCGAATTGCAAATAAAACAATTAACAATTCTATCAAGGCTCATGATATCGGAGTAGTATAGCTATGAGAGTTCTGGCTCACTTTTTTATGCCTCCAGGATTTCGCCACAGATTGCGCTACCGTCGCTAGGTGGTTCGAGCCCGTGCTAAATATAGGGTTGTGTCTTGGTTGTATTGGTTTGTGTCTTGGATACATCATTGCGCCTTGGATGCACCATGTGTTGCGCCTAAATGTAGGCTTTTGGTTTCTTTGAGTCTCGACTGCGCCCTAGCGGGATTAATCGGTACTACCGGGATGTATCATTTGATCTTGACTGCACCCTTGGTTTGTGCCTTGGATACACTATTGTGCCTTGGATGCACCACTGTGTCTTGGGTGCACCATTGAGTCTTGGATGTTGGGGATACGAGATCACTTTGGGGATACGAGATCACTTTCAGCACTCTCCAGCATAGGGAAATAGCATAGGATTTCGATTTTGTTGCTGGAGTTCGCTTATTTTTCATCTCGAATTTTGGGGATACGAGATCATTTTGGGGATACGAGATCACTTTCAGCACTCTCCAGCATAGGGATATAGCATAGGATTTCGATCTTGTTGCCGGATTTCGCTTATTTTTCATCTCGGACTCGTAGCCTCTAAGTTGACATTAAGTTTTTCATCTCGAGTTTTGGGGATACGAGATCACTTTGGGGATACGAGATCACTTTCAGCACTCTCCAGCATAGGGAAATAGCATAGGATTTCGATTTTGTTGCTGGAGTTCGCTTATTTTTCATCTCGAATTTTGGGGATACGAGATCATTTTGGGGATACGAGATCACTTTTAGCACTCTCCAGCATAGGGAATTAACATAGGATTTCGATTTTGTTTCTGGAGTTCGCTTATTTTTCATCTCGGACTCGTAGCCTCTAAGTTGACATTAAGTTTTTCATCTCGAGTTTTGGGGATACGAGAGCACTTTGGGGATACGAGATCACTTTCAGCTCTCTCCAGCATAGGGAAATAGCATACGATTTCGATTTTGTTGCTGGAGTTCGCTTATTTTTCATCTCGAATTTTGGGGATACGAGATCATTTTGGGGATACGAGATCACTTTCAGCACTCTCCAGCATAGGGAATTAACATAGGATTTCGATTTTGTTTCTGGAGTTCGCTTATTTTTCATCTCGGACTCGTAGCCTCTAAGTTGACATTAAGTTTTTCATCTCGAGTTTTGGGGATACGAGATCACTTTCAGCACTCTCCAGCATAGGGAAATAGCATACGATTTCGATTTTGTTGCTGGAGTTCGCTTATTTTTCATCTCGAATTTTGGGGATACGAGATCATTTTGGGGATACGAGATCACTTTTAGCACTCTCCAGCATAGGGAATTAACATAGGATTTCGATTTTGTTTCTGGAGTTCGCTTATTTTTCATCTCGGACTCGTAGCCTCTAAGTTGACATTAAGTTTTTCATCTCGAGTTTTGGGGATACGAGATCACTTTGGGGATACGAGATCACTCTTAGCACTCTCCAGCATAAGAAAATAGCATAGGTCTTTGATTTTGTTTCTGGAGCTCGCTTATTTTTCATCTCAGAGATCGTAGCTATAAATATTTGTGAAGTGGTGGGAATCTGTATTGGTGGAGGTTGCTGGTTAAGTTTTATCTGGTCTTGGAGGCTACAATTTAACCTTGAGGTGCCCCCTCCTGTGTCTGGGTGCTGGGGGTTGGCTGAGAGCTTTAGTGGCAATATATAATACTATGACTAGGACTGCCTGAGGTGTCTTGGATTGGGCTATGTTACCTGTACCAAGGCTTGGGTAGAATGTGTATTAAGTAATGATGTGAAATACCCTAACCGAATTTATATCGGGGCTTTAGTTGCTTACTTTAGTATGAGTGCCTGTGGTATGTGGCTAAGGAAACGTTATCTAAGGCGTGGGTGGATGTGTGCAGCTGTGTATTTATGCAGATAATAAATGTGAAATTCCCTTAGAAAATTAGTGTAATAAGTATTAATACTGATTCATATTTTTGTTCATGTCAATAGTATTAGTACTAGGGGTAAAATTTTCATCAGAAATCCTCTACGCGAGATATGAGGGATCTTACCTTCTCAGGTGTAATTAATATTAGTAGCTGAAAAACAAAAAACAACAACAACAACTGTAATCGAGGTTATGGATTAAAGATTTGATGATCTTAATCTGTAGGTGTCTTTCATAAACATTGCGCCATGTGATGATATATCTAAAAATAGATCAGGCAAAGCTGATTGGAGCGAATGTTGGTAGATATGTTCACTTAGATAAGTAATGGAAATTAGTAAATGCCTAATTTTGCTCTTCAGGTGGAATGCTTCTAATTTGATTCCTTGCATAAACAAATTCGCACAGTCCAGTAAAGTAAACCAATTCGCGCTCGAATAATGTAAACAAATTCGCACAGCAGCCGAGTAAAGTAAACAAATTGAGCGATTTATATTTTTTAATGTAAGATTCCCAATTACTTTAGCTGAAAACAACAACTGATATTAATCTGTAGGATATGATGTCTTGGATGAGTAGTGGAAGTTATAATTGAAAATTTCTTTTGCTGAAAAAAAACAACAACAACAACTATAACGTCAGTTGTGGTCTGTAGGTGTCTTTTATATGATCATGTTATGATATTCGATGTGTAAAAATAAATGACGGCTGCTTGGGATGGTACGACACATGAAATCATTAGAAGTAATGGAAATTAAAGCATTAGAAAAGGTGGCCAGGCGGCTGGTAATTTGATATCTTGCGTAAACAAATACGTCCGAGTAAAGCAGACAAATTGAGCGATTAATGTCTTTTTTTTTTGTATCTAGGAGTTTGTATTGAAAAGTCTTACATTTTATGACGAATTGTTTTTTATTATCAATGAAATTTCTCAATCAGTCATGCTGTTATGAGATTTGATTGACCCCGATATCATAGTTCACATGAAGCTGATAAGAATATGATAATTTTATCTTCATACTATTGAAGTGATCACATTATTTTCTTACCATTAGGTTGAGAGTGGGTTTAATTAAATGTTTTGATGAAAGAAGGTGGTGTTAGGATATCAATGTAGTATGATATCTTGTCTTAGATGAGTAATGGAAGTTGTTTGGGAGCTGTGATCACAGTCGAATAATGTAAACAAATTCGCACAGCAGCCGAGTAAAGTAAACAAATTGAGTGATTTATGTTTTTTAATGTAAGATTCCCAATTTCTTTAGCTGAAAACAACAACAACAACATCAACTGATATTAATCTATAGGATATGATGTCTTAGATGAGTAGTGGAACTTATAATTGAAAAATTTCTTTTGCTGAAAAAAAGCAACAACAACAACTATAACGTAAGTTGTGGATTAAAAATCTTTTATAAACAAGAGTGATCATGCTATGATATTCGATATCTAAAAATAGATCACGGCTGCTTGGCATGTTAAGAAACATGAAGTAATGGAAATTAAAGTCTTATCAGAAAATTTTCGATGTAGGTATGTGTGTATTGCAAAGTCTTAGGTTTTATGAAAAAATTGTTTTTTTATTTTCAATAAAATTTCTTTTTGGGTGGGTTAAATTTAAAACTTTGATGACCTATGATATCAATGTGAGGTGATACTAATATAGTATGATATGTTTGCTTAGATGAGTAGTGAAAGTTGTATGGGTTCAGTAAAAGACTTCTCATCAAATTTTTGGTGATAAGGTGTAATGGCATGACCAGTGTTGCCACACGAAATCTTTCTAGAGTATCTTGTTAGCCTAGCCTGAAAGTGTCCATAGTGAAGATCGTAGTAGGGGGTTTAGAGTAGGTACTGTAAGTTATGTATTAAGTTAAAAGTTTTGATGTATGGTATTTGGTATTTATCTCCTCGAAATGGTGTTGTACGAGTATCAGGAAGGTCGGAAAAAAGTAGATAATGCTTCAAGTTCATCTACGGGCTATGGTTCTCGAGATATTAGAGATTTTACCTTTTTAGATATAGTTAATATTAGTAATAACTCAAGTTAACGCTATGCTATTCTTTTTCATACCAATAGATTCTAGAAGGTGCTAGCGGATAGGGTATTGATACTGATGGGGGACAAAATTTTTATCAGAAATCCTGTACGGGCTATGGTTCTCGAGATATTAGCGATTTTACCTTTTTAGATATAGTTAATATTAGTAATAATTCAAGTTAACCCTATGCTATTCTTTTTCATACCAATAGATTCTAGGAGGTGCCGGTGGATAGGGTATTGGTACTGTTGGAGGACAGCATTTTCATCAGAAATCCTCTACGGACTGTGGTTTTCAAGATATTAGCGATATTTCCATTCAATATTACTAATAATTCAAGTTACTTTGGGGAGTTGTAGATATCAGCATAATGTCGCCTTGGATTTGCTGTTTTCTTACTTGAATATTTCTTAGTGAGGAATTTGTAGATATCAAAAGTTCCGGATGACTTTCTATAGGCGTTCTGGGGCAGTGGGGTTCTTGGAATCAAACTAAACATTAGGCATGCTTCCCCTGTTTATGATGTAATTTGATATCACCGCTGTAAACAAATTCGCATTTAAGCTGAATGGTTCATACACACCTGTGTAAACTTCCTGTTTAAAATATTCGCATTTTAGCTGAATGAGTCATGCACACCTGTGTAAACAAATTTAAACAATATCAGCACATTTATTCTTTTCACGTAATTTGATACCCACACTTCCTGTAGGCAGCCAAAAATTTTATTGTTCCAAGAATTTTGCTGATCGAAACGTTTCATTGTAATGTAAACAAATTTTCACATTTTCATGTATGCATTCATGTAAACAATCTTATTTGCAAATTCAACCAACAGAATAAAGTAATCAAATTAATTTGGATGATTTATGTTTTTTGTGTTTTATTGTTTATTCGATATCATCTCAGCCTGTAAGCAAATTAGTTGGAATTCATCCTGTGCAATGATTATTGCAGCAGCAGGATCATTCATGTTTACAAACTTTTGCTATAAAAGTCCAAGCAAACTCTTGGGGAGCATCAGTCAGTTTTAGTGAGTCTCAGTGATAAGCTGTTACCAGACCTGTTTTAAAAGCTGTTAAGCTGTTATCAGAACTGTTTAAAAGCTGTTAAGCTGTTATCAGACCTGTTTTATAAGCTGTTAAGCTGTTACCAGACCTGTTTTAAAAGCTGTTAAGCTGTTATCAGACCTGTTTGAAAAGCTGTTAAGCTGTTATCAGAGCTGTTTTAAAAGCTGTTAATCTGTTATCAGAACTGTTTGAAAAGCTGTTAAGCTGTTATCAGAGCTGTTTTAAAAGCTGTTAAGCTGTTATCAGAGCTGTTTAAAAGCTGTTAAGCTGTTATCAGAGTTGTTTTAAAAGCTGTTAAGCTGTTATCAGACCTGTTTGAAAAGCTGTTAAGCTGTTATCAGAGCTGTTTTAAAAGCTGTTAAGCTGTTATCAGACCTGTTTTAAAAGCTGTTAAGCTGTTATCAGAGCTGTTTTAAAAGCTGTTAAGCTGTTATCAGACCTGTTTTATAAGCTGTTAAGCTGTTATCAGACCTGTTTTAAAAGCTGTTAAGCTGTTATCAGAGCTGTTATCAGAGCTGTTTTAAAAGCTGTTAAGCTGTTATCCGAGCTGTTTAAAAGCTGTTAAGCTGTTATCAGAGCTGATTGAAAAGCTGTTAAGCTGTTTCAGAGCTGTTTCAAAAGCTGTTAAGCTGTTATCTGACCTCACTTCCGGTTGGCCTCATAGGTCAAGGTGACGTCAGAGGTCAGCGTCACATTGAAACCTCCGAGACCACGCGTCAAATATCCGTTTCAAGCGCCATCCAAGACCAGGCACCCACCGCCACCACAACCAATACCACCACCCAACACCACCACCCACCACCACAACCACCACCCGTTGTAGTGGTCAAACATTATTCGGGAGTTCTGGACTTAGTATGGGAAATTGAATAAAAAGAAGGCCATTATAAATTGAAAAATATTAACATTTAATTCTTAAGGCATCATTCTAGATTAACATTTAATTCTTAAGGTATCATTCTATATTAGGCTTCCTTAAATCGGTTACCCTATATTTATAATATTTTCCTTTATTTTACAATAGTGTATATCATCTTAGACTATAATACAATTAAAACAAACTATTTCATTAAATGGTATTTTAGCTATAATACATTTTTTATTTACAATACATATCTTAGACTAGCCTTAGATTATATGTTTTCTGCGTCTGCTCCTTGCTGTTCTGATTGAATAGAGTAATGTCCCCATGGTAGAGTATCCGTTGTCCCACTCATAATATACCGCTTGTTATCATATGGATTCAATGCAATTTTCTTTTGGCTGATCGTGTAGACATTATGGTTATGCGATCGTATGGAGCTCTGATTAGCAGTTAATACTCGCTTGTTATTCAAACATTCGACGTAGTCTTCGAAATTGATATGCCTCTGGACTACATTAGTCTTTACTCCTTTTGCTTTCTTTACAGTTTTACCATCGTTTATACGTAGACTGTACATTTTCGAGCGCAAGCCTGCAAATTCGCTCATGATTTTCCCATTCAGCTCATCCTTCATTAGACCAGGAATCTTTTTATTCATGAGTGGTAAATTGAATTGATTATCTTCTGGGTAATCACTTGTATCAAATTTGTTTATATTTTCAACCATAAACTCATATGCATTTTTCTCTTCAATTTCATATATTAGAGAATCTGTATCTGTATACATGACTTTACATTTATCTCCAAATTCACGCTGCATACATCTTACTTGATGAGCATAAGAAACAAATCCAAGAATGCTATAACTTTTTAAAATTATATGAAAATATTGAAAAAGTTGACTCAAAATTTGGTGAGCACTATATAAGCTGCCCTTGGTCAAGTGATGATTCAACGGATGGACCAGATACATGTGAATGTTGTGGTGTTGCTAGATGCCTAAAAGAAGTTGTGAGGCTATATAAATTTATCAGAGCTGTTTAAAAAGCTGTTAAGCTGTTATCAGAGCTATTAAGCTGTTATCAGAGCTGTTTGAAAAGCTGTTCACCTGTTATCAGAGCTGTTTGGAAAGCTGTTAAGCTGTTATCAGAGCTGTTTTAAAAGCTGTTAAGCTGTTATCAGACCTGTTTAAAAGCTGTTTATCTGTTATCAAATTTGTTTTGAAAAGCTGTATAGAGTCCCCTGTGACGTAGTTGATTAAGGTTGTAGCCGCCAAGACACACACTTCTGGATCAAGGTCAAGGACAAAATACCCTTCCGGTTTCAAAGGTGATGCCAGAGACCAAGATCAAGCCCACATGTCAACGTATTTTCTCACGCTCACGCTCATCCTAGCATTCTGGTTAAAAGACTCAATCGCCTGATTAAGAGCCCTCTGTAGTAGACAAATACGAGTATTATTAAAGAATACCTTCAGGAGCTCTGGACTTAGCAGGGAAATTGAATAAAAAGAATAACATATATAAAATATCATTATTGATTTATTATAAATTAAAAAAAATATTAACATTTAATTCTTAGTGTATCATTCTATTGTTGGGCTTCCTGATTTCAATATATCTATAACTATAACATATTCTTTATTTTCCAATAATGTATATCTTAGACTTAAGACTTGAACTATAATACAATTAAAACAAATTACTTCAATAAATGGAATTATAACTATATGTAATACATTTTTTTTATTTACAATACACTAGACTTAGATCATATGTTTTCTGCGGCTACTCCTTGTTGCTCTGATGGAATTAAGTAATGTTTCCCAATGGTAGAGTATTCGTTGTGCTATTAACATTTAATTCTATGGTTGGGTTTCCTTAATTCAATATTAATTTTTTCTTTCTCACATTCAGAATTATGTGATGCTAATTCTTTAGCAGAATAAAAATAGAACAAACATCTATCGCATATATACAATCTAGCCTTATGTTTTGACGTTTGTTTCCATGCAAGCCGTGAAAGATTTTTAATCCAGCAGAAATGAAACCTGTTATTACTTTCATCATAATCATCATCATCATCATTATCATCATCATCATCATCATCATCATCATCATCCTGCTCATAATTATTTTGTATCATTAATAGATTCACATGTCGCTTCATCTTGTGTTTTGTTGGTCTAACTAGAACAGTGGTGAAGGAACGCTCTTTCTTTAGGATGAATACGTTTATTGATATATCGTTCTGGTCCTCAAATTGTTTAATCTGTTCAAGCGTCATAGGAAATGTTATTCCAGTTAAATTTAGCACAGTCGAATAATGTGGATATGATGATGTCCTGGAGGAGTTAATATTTCCAGGGCATAGTGCTGATGTCACGGCCCAAGCGAAGCATGCTTTATCAATATTTTTTACATTAATGCAAGCTTGCTTTAAAGCAATCTCCTTCGGTAGAGGTATGTACGAAGATCCTCGGTGCTGTTCAAATTTGTTGATATGTACTGCTAAATATATAATGGAGTCCAATGTCCAGCCGCTATCTTTTTCTCGAAACTCATCCAGCTGAGTGAGTATTGAATCCAAAATGTTAACTTTATACCACTCATTTAAATTATCGTCTACATTGATTGGAGCAGTTCTTGCTTGTAAATGTTTAATATCTTTTATAACTTCATTGTCACCGATATCCTTAGCAAAATCAGCACACAACTTTGTATTAACTTTAATATTGAGATGGCGTTTTAAAATATTCTTAATATGGCGTATAAATAAATCAGCAGCATCCTGCATAAATAGCTTAGGATCTGTATGGTTTATATTTACAATAATTCCAGCTCTAATTCTGTTTGTGAATACTAATTTTATTTCCTCCCACTTTACAAAATCACTTTTTCTTACACGCTGAGTACTTTCTCCACCTCGACTGGTGGCTTTCAATAACATTCTCGGCGATTTAGTCTGTCCAATACAGCTCTCCATATGCCGTTTTGTATCACTCTTTTTACTAGAAAAACTTTCATTTATTAGCGCGGTTGACATTTTTTATTTGACCTATCGCTGAGGCTCACCAAAATTGACTGATGCCTCCTATTACTACCGCCTTCTTTCACCAAAGCCTTAAACTGAACCCACTCTCAACCAAATGCTTTCATGTTTTTTTTTTTTTTTACCACCCCAATAACCTTCATTTGGTCTATTTTTAGATATTGAGTTTCATAACATGCTGCAATGATCACGAACTCCATTGCTCGTGCTCAAAACAAGTATTAACATGTTCTTAACATCGATTCAACATTTTTATGAATTTCAACTATATTTAAACCTTGGTAAGGTAGTCGTGAAACTATTTTGCTTCAATCAAATAAGGACATATACCACCAATCTAGTGCATAACATACATCGATTCAATCCCCATATCACCCATGAAAGTTTTTCTTTTACACTACACAACATTACATTAATTCATCTCAGTGTTACATACATACATATCCACAGCTAGGAAGTATATGACCAAGTCCCGAGTGAGATGTTCACTAAAGCTTCCTAATGTGTTAGAGCAAGACAGATGATAAGAAATATCATGGGATTTTGCTGCCGAACTCTCATAGCCTAACACAGACATTTGCTCTGGATCGCTTTTTGGATGTGAAATACAGAGAAAAAAGTTTATAACTTAAGATATAAAAATAGATAATGAATTTGATGTGGATAAATATTGTGTGAAAAATTGATTTGGTATATATTATTTACAGTTGTTGTTGTTTTTCAGTAGAGAAATTGGAAATCTTATATTTTCAACTTTCACTACTCATCTACAACATATTCCACATATTACTCACAGCTCTCAAGTACTCATCTAATGCAACATATTGTACTATATTAATATAATAACTCAACCTTCTTTCATTAAAACTTTTAATTTAATCAACTCCCAACCTACTTTCATGGTAAGATTTAAAGATGAATAAATAATACTTCCATATCCTACTAGAATTATATCATTCCAAATACCCACTCTCAACATCGAGGTCTACACTATTGACCTTGAAGCATTATCAACTTTTTTCCGACCTTCCTGATACTAGTACAACACCATTTCGAGGAGATAAATACCAAATACCATACATCAAAACTTTTAACTTAATACATAACTTACAGTACCTACTCTAAACCCCCCTACTACGATCTTCACTATGGACACTTTCAGGCTAGGCTAACAAGATACTCTAGAAAGATTTCGTGTGGCAACACTGGTCATGCCATTACACCTTATCACCAAAAATTTGATGAGAAGTCTTTTACTGAACCCATACAACTTTCACTACTCATCTAAGCAAACATATCATACTATATTAGTATCACCTCACATTGATATCATAGGTCATCAAAGTTTTAAATTTAACCCACCCAAAAAGAAATTTTATTGAAAATAAAAAAACAATTTTTTCATAAAACCTAAGACTTTGCAATACACACATCCCTACATCGAAAATTTTCTGATAAGACTTTAATTTCCATTACTTCATGTTTCTTAACATGCCAAGCAGCCGTGATCTATTTTTAGATATCGAATATCATAGCATGATCACTCTTGTTTATAAAAGATTTTTAATCCACAACTTACGTTATAGTTGTTGTTGTTGCTTTTTTTCAGCAAAAGAAATTTTTCAATTATAAGTTCCACTACTCATCTAAGACATCATATCCTATAGATTAATATCAGTTGATGTTGTTGTTGTTGTTTTCAGCTAAAGAAATTGGGAATCTTACATTAAAAACATAAATCACTCAATTTGTTTACTTTACTCGGCTGCTGTGCGAATTTGTTTACATTATTCGACTGTGATCACAGCTCCCAAACAACTTCCATTACTCATCTAAGACAAGATATCATACTACATTGATATCCTAACACCACCTTCTTTCATCAAAACATTTAATTAAACCCACTCTCAACCTAATGGTAAGAAAATAATGTGATCACTTCAATAGTATGAAGATAAAATTATCATATTCTTATCAGCTTCATGTGAACTATGATATCGGGGTCAATCAAATCTCATAACAGCATGACTGATTGAGAAATTTTATTGATAATAAAAAACAATTCGTCATAAAATGTAAGACTTTTCAATACAAACTCCTAGATACAAAAAAAAAAGACATTAATCGCTCAATTTGTCTGCTTTACTCGGACGTATTTGTTTACGCAAGATATCAAATTACCAGCCGCCTGGCCACCTTTTCTAATGCTTTAATTTCCATTACTTCTAATGATTTCATGTGTCGTACCATCCCAAGCAGCCGTCATTTATTTTTACACATCGAATATCATAACATGATCATATAAAAGACACCTACAGACCACAACTGACGTTATAGTTGTTGTTGTTGTTTTTTTTTCAGCAAAAGAAATTTTCAATTATAACTTCCACTACTCATCCAAGACATCATATCCTACAGATTAATATCAGTTGTTGTTTTCAGCTAAAGTAATTGGGAATCTTACATTAAAAAATATAAATCGCTCAATTTGTTTACTTTACTCGGCTGCTGTGCGAATTTGTTTACATTATTCGAGCGCGAATTGGTTTACTTTACTGGACTGTGCGAATTTGTTTATGCAAGGAATCAAATTAGAAGCATTCCACCTGAAGAGCAAAATTAGGCATTTACTAATTTCCATTACTTATCTAAGTGAACATATCTACCAACATTCGCTCCAATCAGCTTTGCCTGATCTATTTTTAGATATATCATCACATGGCGCAATGTTTATGAAAGACACCTACAGATTAAGATCATCAAATCTTTAATCCATAACCTCGATTACAGTTGTTGTTGTTGTTTTTTGTTTTTCAGCTACTAATATTAATTACACCTGAGAAGGTAAGATCCCTCATATCTCGCGTAGAGGATTTCTGATGAAAATTTTACCCCTAGTACTAATACTATTGACATGAACAAAAATATGAATCAGTATTAATACTTATTACACTAATTTTCTAAGGGAATTTCACATTTATTATCTGCATAAATACACAGCTGCACACATCCACCCACGCCTTAGATAACGTTTCCTTAGCCACATACCACAGGCACTCATACTAAAGTAAGCAACTAAAGCCCCGATATAAATTCGGTTAGGGTATTTCACATCATTACTTAATACACATTCTACCCAAGCCTTGGTACAGGTAACATAGCCCAATCCAAGACACCTCAGGCAGTCCTAGTCATAGTATTATATATTGCCACTAAAGCTCTCAGCCAACCCCCAGCACCCAGACACAGGAGGGGGCACCTCAAGGTTAAATTGTAGCCTCCAAGACCAGATAAAACTTAACCAGCAACCTCCACCAATACAGATTCCCACCACTTCACAAATATTTATAGCTACGATCTCTGAGATGAAAAATAAGCGAGCTCCAGAAACAAAATCAAAGACCTATGCTATTTTCTTATGCTGGAGAGTGCTAAGAGTGATCTCGTATCCCCAAAGTGATCTCGTATCCCCAAAACTCGAGATGAAAAACTTAATGTCAACTTAGAGGCTACGAGTCCGAGATGAAAAATAAGCGAACTCCAGAAACAAAATCGAAATCCTATGTTAATTCCCTATGCTGGAGAGTGCTAAAAGTGATCTCGTATCCCCAAAATGATCTCGTATCCCCAAAATTCGAGATGAAAAATAAGCGAACTCCAGCAACAAAATCGAAATCCTATGCTATTTCCCTATGCTGGAGAGTGCTGAAAGTGATCCCGTATCCCCAAAGTGATCTCGTATCCCCAAAACTCGAGATGAAAAACTTAATGTCAACTTAGAGGCTACGAGTCCGAGATGAAAAATAAGCGAACTCCGGCAACAAGATCGAAATCCTATGCTATATCCCTATGCTGGAGAGTGCTGAAAGTGATCTCGTATCCCCAAAATGATCTCGTATCCCCAAAATTCGAGATGAAAAATAAGCAAACTCCAGCAACAAAATCGAAATCCTATGCTATTTCCCTATGCTGGAGAGTGCTGAAAGTGATCTCGTATCCCCAAAGTGATCTCGTATCCCCAACATCCAAGACTCAATGGTGCTCCCAAGACACAGTGGTGCATCCAAGGCACAAACCAAGGGTGCAGTCAAGATCAAATGATACATCCCGGTAGTACCGATTAATCCCGCTAGGGTGCAGTCGAGACTCAATGAAACCAAAAGCCTACATTTAGGCGCAACACATATCTATTTAAGGAAACCGTAGTACGGGAGCATGCTGGTAGTACCTGCTAATGCCGCTAGGGCGCAGTCAAGACCAAATGACACATCCCGATAGTACCGATTAATCCCGCTAGGGCGCAGTCTAGACTCAATGAAACCAAAAGCCTACATTTAGGCGCAACACATGGTGCATCCAAAGCGCAATGATGTATCCGAGACACAAACCAATACAACCAAGACACAACCCTACATTTAGCACGGGCTCAAACCAACCTAGCGACGGTGGCGCCATCTGTGGCGAAATCCTGGAGGCATAAAAAAGTGAGCCAGAACTCTCATAGCTATACTACTTATCGGCAGCAAGGATGCATTCCCAAATGTCCAAAATAATTTTCAATATTATGCCAGCTATGACCACAACTCCGAATGGGCGTTCATTTTCCACTTTGCATCGTCTCAAAACCTATTTAATGTCCACAATGGGTGAAGTCGATGCAATTCTTAATGATCTTTTTCTGTATACCCTGACGTGTTAATTTATTGATGAATTTGTACATAAATGTATTGAACATATTCTTCGTACAAATTTTTCATTAAGCTAATATATTATTTTAACTATTCAACCATCTACAAATACAAGAAAAATCCTGTGCACGGGCCTGGCTTCAATCGTTTGTGGAGCATACCATATACTTCATGTAGTCCCAAAGTCCAAACTATACAGGTGTTAAATTGAAGATTCTTGGCGACCAAATGATGTGTCCGCCTTTATATTTTTATTTTAAATTGGGATTTCCTGACAGTATTTCCAATACCCAATTAAAGAACATATTGCATGATCTACAGGCTTCAGTGGTTGTGTAAACTTTTATGTCAAGACTCAAGATTTTTATGCAAAATATGCTGCAAGCTTCTTTGTGACCATACACAATTGCTTTGAACAACTCGGTTTTCGGCAAAACTTTACCCGCAGTAGCAATGATTCCTGTTAATCTGGGTGTTTACATCACTAACTTCGCCCAGACGTCTAATTTGCTGGAAAAGAATTTTCATAATTTCTATGCGCAGCCCGAGTGTGAACCGTTCAATTTTCATTCACTCTATGGTTTTTACATGTCAGTTGTCAAGGATAACAACTCCATGTTTGAGAGATAAAAAAAAAACATGAAATTTAAAATCAAACCCTTTACCGTTTCAATATATGTATTATATTCATTATAAAATTTGAGTTTTTCTTTTAGAAACTTTTTTTTTTAAATTATTTGTATAGTATAGCGATTTTGAGAATTTGTGAAATATCGAGCATGTAGGTAGGGGAGCTGGGGCTAGTTGTAACAGTTTTGGGAAATCAGTTATGTATATTACCAAAATAACACAATAGGTACTTTAAGATTCAGATATTTTTAGCTGATGGTGTAACTATTCAAGCATTTTCAAAAGAAAAATAATTGAAAATATTTCAATATTTTTCACAACTATAATTTTCCTAAAAAGTGTCATTGTTACATGTTTGGGGACAAGTTTTAATAGACACGGGGCAAGTAGTAGCAAGAGATCAGTAAATCGAAATGAAATCGTTAGATAATTCAGGTTTTCTTTGAATAAAATGCTAGGTGTAGATGTAACTGTTTTTAATATTCCTTTATTCGAGTATAAATTAGTCATAATTCTGTGTTATAATTTCATTAACAACCCCTAATGCCATTATAGCTAAAATAAGCTTTTCCAGTTCAAGTAACATGTTTTTATAGGTTTTTTTCAAATAAATTTACCAATGAATATAGCATTGTACTTACAACTAAATAATGATGTGTTATATAATCTCATTACATTAACATGATACATTAGATAATTTTTGAAATTAATTAACATTTAAAAAAACAAAAAGAGCTGAACGAAAATTAATAACAAGGGTTTATAACTCGCTGTATAAACAGACAAAGAAATTTCACAAAATAATATGTCGTAAATCATTTCCATTAACTGGCCAAATTGGAGCGTACGTGTACAACCTCTTCCTTTGATGTCCGCCAGGATATTGGTTACGTTTACGTAATGCAGCTCGTTATACATAAGAGATATATTTGTTCAAGAAGGAACTTTTTTGGATTCTCCGGTATATGGCAAAAGCTAAATAATGTTTTTAATTTGTTATTTCATCACACCACTCATTATATTTTGGGTGACAAGTTTCAAGTCTTGGTTAGACTCATCAACAGGTCCCAAATAGCGAAATTCAATGACTTGAAAAACAAATGAAAAAATAGAACAAAGAAAAGAAATGAAAAAATGAACAAAATTGAGAAAAATAGAAAGAAAAAAATTTAAAAAAAACCAGATTCATTCGAAACGAATCGAACCTGTATTCCCCCGCAGTGGACTGAAAAAGAAAAAGAAAAATAAAAAGGAAGAAGAAGAAGCGTTTCGTGTTAGCAGAAAACCTTACACTCATCGGTGCAGCTTGGTTTTCTGCCTGCTGCAGACGCTTGAAACAGATCAATTAATCTCCTCTCATATAAACTCAGAATAAATTCTGGGTGTGAGTTATATGAGGCAAAAGCACTCCTATATTATACCAAGGACGAAGACATACAGATAGAGATTACTCTATATGAGTTTTTACCGGGTTAAATTTATATTTGTTCAAGAAGGAACTTTTTTTGGATTCTCCGGTATATGGCAAAAGCTAAATAATGTTTTTAATTTGTTATTTCATCACACAACTCATTATATTTTGGGTGACAAGTTTCAAGTCTTGCTTTGACTCATCAACAGGTCCCAAATAGCGAAATTGAGTGACTGGAAAAACAAATGAAAAAATAGAACAAAGAAAAGAAATGAACAAAATTGAGAGAAATAGAAAAAAATGTTATTAAAATTTTTTTAAAAATTTAAAAAAAACAGATTCATTCGAAACGAATCGAACCTGTATTCACCCGCTGCGGGGTAAAAAAATAAAATAAAAAGGAAGAAGAGGAATAAGCGTTTCGTGTTAGCAGAAAACCTTATGAGTTGTGTGATGAAATAACAAATTAAAAACATTTTTTAGCTTTTGCTATATACCGGAGAAACCAAAAAAAAGTTCCTTCTTGAACAAATATAAGTTTAACCCGGTAAAAAACTCCTATAGAGTAATCTCTATCTGTATGTCTTCGTCCTTGGTATAATATAGGAGTGCTTTTGCCTCATATAACTCACACCCAGAATTTATTCTGAGTCTATATGAGAGGAGATTAATTGATCTGTTTCAAGCGTCTGCAGCAGGCAGAAAACCAAGCTGCACCGATGAGTGTAAGGTTTTCTGCTAACACGAAACGCTTCTTCTTCTTCTTCTTCTTCCTTATTATTTTTCTTTTTCAGCCAAATGCGGGTGAATACAGGTTCGATTCGTTTCGAATGAATCTGGTTTTCTTAAATTAAAAAAAAAAAATTAATAAATTTTTTAAATTTTTTTAATGAATTTTCTTCTTCTATTTTTCTCAATATTTTTAATTTTTTCATTTCTTTTTCTTTGTTCTATTTTTTCATTTGTCTTTCAAGTCACTCAATTTCGCTATTTGGGACCTGTTGAAGAGTCAAAACCACGACTTGAAACTTGTCACCAAAAATAACATGAGTTGTGTGAAGAAATAACAAATTAAAAACATTTTTTAGCTTTTACTATATACCGGAGAATCCAAAAAAAGTTCCTTCTTGAACAAATATAAATTTAACCCGGTAAAAAATCCTATAGAGTAATCTCTATCTTTATCATAAGAGATATAGTCGAAAATATAATTTCGAAATTATAAAATTCCTTCTAAAATTTCGGTGTTACTACTTACCCCTGTTACAACTAGCCACTAGCTCCCCTACACTGTAAAAAATGCACAAATTGTTGCCACAAAGCTTAGGTATTTTCCCTAAAATGTAAGGAATATTCCCTAATCAAATTTCATCTAATAAGCAAGTTTCAAGCATATTAAGATTGTGATTAAAAAAGATATTGTTTTGGGGAAAAGGGATGAATACAAATTCAAAAAAACTGGATCACCAAGCTGGAAATGTTTTATCCAAAAGTGGAGGAAATTTTAGTGATAAGGTAACAAAAACTCAATGACGCAATGGAAAGAGGAAGATTTCAAGTTATAATATTGCACATGCAGCAACCGATTTTTCTGATTCAAATGCTAAGAGAACGAAATTCTATTTTTGTTAACATTACTATTTAAAAAAAAAATTATTATTTACTATTGAAATTGGTGGTGTTCGTTTTGGAGATATAAAATTTCAAAGTCACCATATTCCGCAAGTAACGTAGTAGTGCTCCCATATTGCGTTACTTAGATTAGGTTAGTTAATCCCGAAGTTGCACTTTTAAAGGTAAGAATCTTTGATCGCATATATCTCGCAAAGTGCGCAGGGGAGGTCGGAGTAATTTAAATTATTACAAATTATTCTATAAACCTTCAAACATGTTAACTTTAAAAAAAAACCGTGATGATCAAACCGAAAAATCCAACAATTTTGGACGCTTTTGCATGGAATGATGGAATCTGTGGAGGAAGGAGGAACAAGAGAGTCGACTACTTCATTCGATTGATGGTTGAAAAATAGTTTTTGTGGTTTGTTTTAGTGCTGAAGCGTGTCGGAAGGCATGTTACGTGTTGTGCTAATTTTATGATAAAAAAGCTTAACAAGAGAAACGCGTGTATATGTTTGTAATATTAGTAAAGTAAAATAACAATGATTGTTTGGTGATCTACAAAAAAGTTTATTATAACATTAAGTTGAGATTGAAATATGTAAAAGGAACGAACCTCTCATAAGCGTAGACACATGAGTAGGGACAACATTAATTAAACGCTTTAACATCATCCTCGGCAAATATAAAACAAAAAAGATAAAATTACGATTTTATTTAATCATTAAGCCTGTAGCTATTGAATCTCGTAGTATTGAATGGATGCTGAGTGGGAGTGGAACTCTTATATATGCAATGGACTTCGTTTACTGAACCATAGAATTACATGTATGAAATTGTTTAACTGTAAATACTTACTAAACGAAAGTGCTAATAATAGTATTATGCTATAGTCAGTTCAATACGGTAGATTACAAGTTAATTGCCTTATAGCTAAAGGAAAATGCAAGAAGAAGAAATTATAGCCTCCCCATAAAGAAGTTTCTCGATTTTACTACGCATAGTTTTCATTAGTTATATTACTGACCTTAACTTATTTGGTAATAAAAAAAAATACATATAAAAAGGAACTATTCAATTATCTCTGAGAAGAAGTTTCCGAGTGAAATTAGACAGAAAGTATAATTATTATTATTATGTAAATTGTTATAGTAAGAGAATATTTTCCCTCCTACTGATAGCACTTTAATTTTTTTTGTAAATTTTAAATACCTAAACCAAAATGTGCATTTAGCTTTCAACTAAACTATATTTTGTTTTTGTGCAGAAGCAACAAAACAGTTGCTATGTATCTTAACAAGTCCTAACAACACAATTATTGTTAAAATACAGACAAGACAAACTGTATATATTTTCCTCTTGTGTGCCCTTTCCTTTTTAAAAGAAGCCATTCAACGCAAAACAAATTTAGCGTAAAAATTCATCCAGTTAGGTGAAACTTAAAACCACCCTGAGAGTATCATATTGAGGTGCGCTTTGTGGGGGAGTAGGTACTTAAGCAAGTAACTTCTATCAAATGCCATTTAACTCACAAAAAGAGCCAGTAATGCAAGTCAACGGTAACGAAAGTCGATAGTACCGTTTTACGGCAAAATATCAAATGAATGGTTGAAGGCAAAAGATACCATAAGCGCAAAAGGTACTACCATTATTATTACACGAAGGAATACTAGAGGATGCAACCCATAATTCATTCATACGCATATAAATGCGTCTCATAGTCTATCGACCGAAACAACCGCCAGAGGCATTAAACCAGGTGAAAGCTCGCATTCAAGGCTGACTTAACCGGTGTTAGGTTTCGCTAGCACACCACCTGAAAACCTTACAAGAGTTGCAGCAAGTGAGTGTAAATTTTATAATTCCGATCTGTATGCTTGAAATTAAACTAAAATATCTTTTATACATATTTCCTGGAACAAATTTTTTCGTCAAATATTTGCATACCCATACATATATACATATGGAAGTACCGTAAGGTAGGCGATTTTATTTTTAGGTGGACAATTTCTAATCTGTAGTAATCTGGAATTCACTGAAAATAATTTCAGTGAATTTCAAAATGCATTGGCATTTGAATTTTTAAATTCAATTGTTTTTTTAACAATTGCTAACTTACCCACGTTGATCTACATTATCTCCTGTCAACACTATAGTCAACATGAATATAATTCACAAAAAGTAAAACCGCAAAAAAAAATCAAACTTTTCGACCCAGTGATCAGAGAGGTCTCATCAGTATGGTTTTCTATCATTGCCTATCACAGAAGCTCGATGATAGAGGTCACCCCTCTGATCGCTGGGTCGAAAAGTTCGATTATTTTGCGGTTTTACTTTTTGTGAATTATGCTCATGTTTGCTATAGTGTTGACAAAAGATAATGTAGACCAACGTGGGAAAGTTAGCAATTGTTAAAAAACAATTGAATTTAAAAATTCGTATGCCAATGCATTTTTTCTCGTCTTTCAATTTTAACTTCAGTAAATTTACCATCGCGCGCCGCCCGGCTTAGCCGTCCAATTCCGCCTTTCAACCTCTTGGTATTCATAATATTCTCACAGGAATTTAAATTTAAATAACTTTAGGCGCAAATTAATGAAAGGCCATATGTAGATATGTCCAGAATCATTGACGTCTTAGAAAGGAGATGTCGCTACTTGCATCAAATGTGATAGAAAATTTGGTTTAATTGTATAAATAAAATTTTTCCAGCATATAAAGCAAAAATGGTTAAAAAACAAATAAAAAATTATATCCAGTCATTGAAAATTCTCTTATTAAAAGTTTTAAAGCTGAAAATAACAAGCAAAAGACTAGTAGTGACATCTCCTTTCTAGGACCTCAATGATTCTGGGCACATTTATAAATAAATAATCAATGTGAAAGGCGTAATTTGCATATTTATACTTTTCGTTTCTTGCCGTTTCTTGTCTTCAGAGCTCAACTTCTTTCGGTCCCCTCCAACTACTAATATTCCTTTTTCTTTCATATCACTTAATCAGAGAATTCAACTTTTGGCATTTTAACGAATTTCGTTCTCAGACAGAAGTTATTCTCCTCTTGCACTGTATACATATCAATCCGTTGAACTCTTTCGAGAATTTTTATAAGTTTGGGGAGATTTCGTGACAAGAATTTCAAGAACGAATTTTTTGTTATCACAGAAAAGTAGATAAATGTGTTCCTTCATTTGTGTGCTAGTTATGCATAAAACTCTCGTCCTTTTGAAGAGTAAGAGGAAGGAAATGAGAAAAACGACAACTTCGAAGAAGAAGCAGGTAAGTAAAATTGACGCATACCGCCTCTCTGCTTTGTATTCCACTTGAATTTTGTGTTAGTTTTGCAAACGCTTTTATCACGAAGCCGAGGCGGGATATATAATGGCATTCATTCGAATAAATACAAAAAAAAATATTTTCGGCAGTAAGGTCTGCGCAGCTGCAAATCGCGGCATACCAGTACCTGTACTGTACATACAAACTTAGATACCTACTACAAATTAGCTAATAAAAGTTTTATTTTTGTATTTTCAGTTATTGGTCCACTGAAACGAGCATGTAATGTCTTAGACACACAGCACTCTTAATGAAGAAATAACTAACGACTCATTAGTCTATAATAATTCATTATAAACTGCGGACACACAGCCATTTCTTTAATTAAGTTGTGCTGTCAAACTGGTTTTGATGAACTTATCACCAAAAAGAAGCAATATGGATCGAATTAACGCGATAAACTTTGTTTTCATTTATTTTATTTTCAATTTAACAATTTCCAAATGAGAAACACATTTTATTTAAAAAAATATTAAATAATATAATTTGTGATTTGCATTTCTTTGCATTTCTTCTTCTTATTTTTCAAATCGGCAGATGCACAGCGGAGCTCCAGATTTACATTATATGCCAAATCTAGTACATTTTTCCTCATTATAGCTATAATGAAGGAGGAAAACACTTCATTAGTGTACTTCATTATCATCTGATTTTCGAGCTATAATGACATATACTATTTGACACACGGCATTTTAATGAATAGTTAGTACAAATGATTCATTAGTTCGTGCTGTGTGTCTAGGGTATAAAGGGTGAGAGCATTGATATTATTTATCCACTATGGATTCATCAGCGATAATAACGTACGGCGAAGGCTGTGTACATGAAGAGCAACGAGAGAGAGTGAAAAACCATAAGAATGAGCAATTAACGAAAGCACAGTTTTCTCCGTCTCTCTGAATAGAAGCAGTCATAAAAAGTGTTTATCTGGCTTATATGTTAAAAAATTGTCTCTGTCTTATTCTTTCCGATAATTGTGTTAATTGCATTTTTTAAATACATAAGATCTATATTGGAGCTAGTCCCACATTAAAACAACTCTTCTGAAAATTATACAGGGTAATTACCCGAGTTGAAAAAAAAACCTTATTCGATGCAGTGGAGTATTTAGGAGTAACAGCGGAGGTCTGGGACTTGGATGCATATAATAATGTCTTTTTTTATATATAGACTGTTTAATAATAGATATCGTAGCGTTTGCGGATGAGGGTAAGAAAGTGGATTCTATTTATACAGACTACTCTAAGGCCTCTAATAAGATTCACACAATAAGGTACTCATTAAAATTACTTCCATAGGTGTCGGTAATACCACCATTTCCTCCTATTTAGACGAACAACACAGCGTTGTAGTCGTTAATGGCCTTTGAACAAACTTCGGGTGTCACCCAGGGTATTATTCGCGACCCAGTTATCTTCGTGATTTACATAAATGATCTTCCAATAAATCTATATTCCAATTGCATACTCTACGCACACGATAATCTTGAGGATTTTAATCGAATACAAGAAAACATAAGTAAAGTTAAGAAATTGTGTATCGAAAGCTATTTACCATTAAATATAAATAAATATAAATAAAAAAAAGGGAGAATATCAAATTTGAGTATAAGTTACGTAGTACCATATTAGAACGACTTTCTGAAATTAAAGATCTTGAAGTGTTTTTGATGATAAACTTTTGTTTCCTTGTGATATTAATAATTATAATGTAAGTAAATCCATTAAATTGCTTGGATTCATTTTTAGAGCTTGTAAATCTTTTAAAACATATTGCACTGTTAAATTCGCTAATACGCAGTTTATTAGAATACGCTGCTCCTATGTGGAACACTTTTTATAAAATATATATTGAACAGTTGGAGCGACCATTAAGGAAATTTACAATTTTTTTTATATTTAAACTGTTTGGTTTTAGTGCAGTGGAATACCCAATAGGGTTGAGTACTATTTAACCTATTGTCAGTAGTGGTGGTCTTAACTTTTAATAAAGTTGGTTTATCCATGGATTTTTCTAAAAAGTACTAGAGCATTAAATTCGTGGAAGTGGCATTAAATTAGCCCTAATTGAGCCCTAAAATATTATGCAGTCCACACATTCGTGACAATACTACTTAACCTATTGTCAATAGTAATGGTCCTAACTTTTAATAAGTTGGATTATCCATGGATTTTCTTTAAAAGTACTAGAGCATTAAATTCGGGGAAGTGGAATTAATTTAGCCCACTTGAGGCCTAAAATATTATACAGTGCACACTATTGTAACAATACTATTTAACATATTCTCAATATACTAGTGGTGGCCTTAACTTTTAATAAAGTTGGATTATCCATAGATTTTTAAAAAGTACTAGAGCATTAAATTTGGGTAAGTGGTATTAAATTAGCCCTTAATTGAGCCCTAAAATATTATGCAGTCCACACATTCGTGACAATAACACTTAACCTATTGTCAATAGTAATGGTCCTAACTTTTAATAAAGTTGGATTATCCACAGATTTTTAAAAAGTACTAGAGCATTAAATTCGGGGAAGTGGTATTAAATTAGCCCTAATTGAGCCCTAAAATATTATGCAATGCACAATATTGCAACAATATTATTTAACATATTATCAGTTGTGGTGGTCCTAACTTTTAATAAAGTTGGATTATCCATTGATTTGTTTAAAAAGTACTAGAGCATTAAATTCGTGAAAGTCGCATTAAATTAGCCCTAATTGAGCCCTAAATTTTGACGTATTCAAAACTTGTCTACCATGAAATGGCGGTCCCAACTTAATTGACGTCAACTTATTCCAAATACCTTTTTCGTTATGTGTTTAGAGTATAGTTGAGGGATGTGGTTGGGCCTGGCCGCTAAACCAGGATTGGTGTAACGCTGGGGCATACTCTCGATACATATATACATACATGTGTGATCCAAACCAAAAATAATCTGGACTCCAAGCCAGCTGAGTACGAATAAATTAGCTACCTGGCAACTCTACGCTACACGATGATGACAGGAGAATGATGAAACACTCTCGACTACGGGACGGGCAGTCTCTTCGCACGTTGAACACACCGAGTGGCCTACGTCAGTACATTCACTTTAAATCGTTTATAATTAGTTTATTATCGAAATAAAGTTATTAGTTTATACTTAAAGCCAAAAGGGGATTTCTTCAATTTTCATTAACCTTAATCGCACAAATGTACTATTTTTTAATCATTAATTTATGACTATGTTGCTAAATTAGAACTTACTTTTTAGTGTTTTCTTCTTAATTTTCCACTACTTGATTAATTGTTTCATATTAAACGGTATTGTTGTAATAACATTCTATGTTATCGATAGACTTATAAAATAAATAAATAAACGTTACAAAAATGACTCTTAAAATTAAAAATAAGAAAAAGTTGCTTGCAAGAAGGAAAAAAGGAACTTACTAACTAAATCTAAAATGTGACGCAAAAGGCTCAAACAATTGTATAAGAATTAAACGAATAACAAACGTAAAAAGGCCAAATAAAGCACGCTAAAATGATTAAGTTAGTAATATGAAGGTAAAAGGTAAATTTCTCAGAATAAATTTTGAAAATAAATATTTAAAGCCAAAGTCAAAGTAATGCTAAAATTTAAAATGTGCCTATATTTGCAGATATGTGGCAGTTTCAAGAAGAGTTTCCCAAGAAATCGAAACAGTTAACATGAATTTTTGTAAAACGACCGAAGGAGAAATTTGGAATTTTGAAAGAAATAATTTTGTCCAATGCCACCGAGAGAGCAGCCTGTAGTATCGTAGACCACTACAAACTGCCCACATCATCCCTCCAGCTCAAAATCTATAACGGAGGGCTTGTCTTTCCCAAAGCGCTTGCAACGGTTCTAAAGCAGGCTAAGCCCCGCTGACTGGTGTTACAAATGTTGTTATCACCAGCGAAAGACAAGAGCGCCATCTGGAACCGACGATAGTGGTTACCATGTGCAGTTGAATTTGTCTGGGTTCAATGCCAGATATTCAAGATGTGAACGTCTCTTCAATCTGGCAACGAAGTGCCTTTTAATTGCTTTTTTAGTGGTGTTGTGAGTCAGTGTTCTGATTCCCATCGTCCACTCTCATTAGTACAAATGAATTGTAGATTTAGCCAGAGTGATTACAAACTCCTGGTCCCCATAGAAAGGATAACATCGTAATGCCGAAATCCGAGTGGAGAAACTGACACATATCGCGCACGAATTAAATTAGATTTTGCAAAGCCCGGCAAATTAAGAGCCTGTGAAACAGGTTGCCTTTACTAGCACAAACTGTGCAGTGCAGGTCTACTGAACCCGCCGCACAATGAGCCAAAACGATTCTTGGGTGACTAAAAGTCGATTTTCGTAATGTCATAGATTTTAAAAAATTTTAATGCCATTCTATAGTATTCTATAGTAAACTAAATATATCTATTACCGGCTAAAGTCATGTAATGTTAATGACCCTTTTGGAAAAAAAATAAAATATAGGGGTCAAAATAAAATAAGGGATAAAAAAAAGTGGTACGAAAATCCGAAATTTTTAGTTTAGACCCCATAACGGGGAGAGTGGTACGGTGCTGGTTGATGAGTTGTTGGAAAGGCCATGAAGTTCTGCACACAATGAGCTGTTAACTATGACCGCACGCCCTGTAGTTTTTAAGATATAAGGTATTTTGTGAAAAAATAGCTTTTTTCTTAATCACCCTGCAACTCCTAAACGGCTGATATTGCCCCCCCCCCCCCCTCTTTGCCTATAATTTTTTGTTTGCCTTCATGAGTACTATCACCTCCTGCTCTATTGACCTCCTAGTGGGAAACACCCTGTATAGGAGGAGGTATTATTAGGCCAAGAAATTATGATAAAAGTCAAATAGTTTTTTTAATAATAGCATTTTATTTAAAAAGAGCGATTTTTCGTTCATATGTGTATTTATTATTAACTTTTAAATAAATTGCCAGAGATGGCCATGTTCTAATTGGCATCAAATTAATGTAGAAACCCTCCTGCATAGATAAAAAAAACAGTTTCGCTGCGACCACCTGCGACTTTTGGAAAAAATCGTATTTGAAATAAAGTATACCTTGTTGTTGTGTGCGTATTTCCAGACAAAGTTCCCAGGAATGGTTTTTAGGACTGCATAATTTTTGTTTTGGTAATAAATTACAGCTTTTCTAATAAACCTTCAGGATTAATCAAATCATTTATATTTAAAGAACTTATATTATTACGTTTTAAAACATTTTTAATTTACTTTGACTTAATCTGTATGTGCACCCCATTCAGTATGATTTTAATACTTTATGACATCCAGGTAACTACATATGATTATTATTGACTTTGCTTTTTATGACACCTCATTAATATTATTATAATTACCCGAAATAAGGGAAAATTGTTAATTGTAATTTTTGTGTGTTAAAAGCATAAGTTCCAAGTAGGCAAAAGTAACGGAAATTTTAGCTACTTACTTTTAAATGTTCTATCAGATTTTAAAACAAGATTGAATGCATTGATTAATTGGCAAATTCCAATTTGATAATAAGATAAGAGTATTTTGAGCCAGCAGAACTTTCAAGTGTACTATACTTTTTTGATTTGAGCTTGTTGTTGTTTACATTCATTTGGTATAAAAGTCCTACAAAGAAATCAATATGCAGATTTTACATTGTGAACTTTATAAAATAATGCGTGATAACAATGTTATGGAATACCAAGAATTTGTCCTTGTTCTTTCAAATACGTATAATGTTAAAATTCTGGACGAAGAAAGAATTCGGCGATTCTTTCGAACTTTCAAGATTAAGTGGCAACTTAGTACTAGAAACGCACGAAAGTTTGAAGAAAACAATGGGTCGTAGTTGCATACAGTAATGGAAATCAGCGCTAAAGAATTAAAATCTTCAGTGTCATCTCAACCATCAACTTCAACATTTGCGACGCCTACATCTTTACCTTCAACATCAACATCGGGATTTCCCTCACAAACATTGGAGTCTTGTGCATCAATATTGGAACCCTCTACATCATGGGACAGACCAGCTAAATCCCTCCCGATCAGTGCTCGGAAATAAAAAAAACAACGAAAACTCAAAGAGCATAATGAAGATTTATCAACGGAACTAATAAGACAATAACTTTGCCAACGATATACGTCCGAGAAACTAGTTAAAAAAAGCCTTAATTGTAAAAGCTCTTGATGAAGCCAGTCCAAACCGTATGAGTAGAATTAAGGAAAATATCCCCACCCCAATAGATCAGCCGCAGAAATTCACTCCAGAGGAAGCTTTGTCCTAGTTTTTAGACTTGGGACTAACAATTTTCTGAGAAATGAATTGAAAAATAGAAACCCCGATCCTTTATCAAGCTATAACAAAATTGTCGCAGCAAAAAAAGAGTGATTGCTTGAAATGCTGCAGAATCTTTCGCTTCGGTGCCTCTTCAAAATTAACTTGATTCAACCGCGTACAGAATTTAAAAAGATAAAATCACAGGTTGAAATCGAGGCACTAGATGACACCACTTTAGTGTTAGTAAGTAAATATAGGGATGGGATGGATCTTAGGGGCAACGCGAATACATGCAACAAATTTCTGGAAATAATGACGAAAATATAACAGACGTCAATTTATTCGTAATCATTGGTTCCACTTCGTTTAAAATGCCGTACTTCGGAAAATTTAGTGCGGAGAAATCCTCGTCCATCATATGCACACTTTTGTAGAAAGAATTGGTTCAAAGTGAAGTTAACCTCGTGAAACAAGAAATAAATGCTTTACTGCCGACGAAATGCGTAGTTAACGACAAGGAAATAGAAGCAATTCATAGGCTTCACTTAACATGTGTGATGGCAGATTAACTCAATTTATAACGGACACCGGCGACTAGTCAAGTCAAGTTAAGTCAGGTGCTCTTTGCGCCTTTCAATATTTTTCATTGTCTTCCTTCTTTGATGATTTTTTCACATCCTTCGGATTGTCGGGCGTTGGGGCTTATCTTTGGCCCTCAGTTTTATTCAATGTCTTCCCTATTCTTCTTTTTGATCCTTGGTTTGATTTTTGATCACCTCTCGTGTTGTTGTTGATTCTTTTTCATACAACTGATGTGAATTTCTTGCAAGACATTGTTATTAAATTTGGGAGGGACTGGGAGGGGTTAAGGATTGGATGTGTTTTGGAATCTTTAGGAAGGATCATGAGGGTGCACGAAATAGCCCTGATAATAAGCAAAAGAGACTGAGGGAGAAATACAGGATATAACAAGAGTTCTGACGACAACTTGGTTTATTTATTGATACACGTAAGCAAGGATTTGGAAGTACAAATGACGGCAACACAGTGAGGATATATTTTGAATACCCGGGCAGAACATCGGATATAAACAAAGTGAGCGTGGAAATTATGAAGAGGTTTAAGACCATATTAAATGTTCTTTCTTGTGGTCTTCCTATAAATGCCAAAAAATGCGGTACATTTGCAGAACAAACAGAAATATTACTAAATGAGAAATATGCATGGAGAACATTAACAACAACAGTCCGCAAAGTTTTAAGGCATGGACAAAATATAATACTTCACTGTCTTTTACCAATTGGAAGAAGCCCAGGAAACCAAAAATAAAGACTAAAAGCGCTATAGATACCACAACACCAGAAAAATTTCAAGGAAAGAGCAAAACGTTGATCTCATGAAACTGCAAACAATTGGACGAAATTCCGTCGTAGCGAAATGAATTCGAAATTGAGGAAACACTCGTAGCTCTGATCGATTTTTTTAACTTAAACGAAGTTTTAGCATCATGTCCTAATTTCCGAGAATTCGAAATAGATGATGTGGCTCGAAGCCTCTTCGATTTTTTTACCATAAACGACGTTTTCAAGCATGCCGACATTTCCGAGAATTCGTAATAGATGCATCGCGTATAGCTCGAAATTTCTTCGATATGTTTGCTATATATAGATTTTACGATACGGCTATGTCAATTTCCGAGGAAGTCGTTAAAGCAAATATTTTCTATTCATGAAATTTTTCTGGGCAGGCATTCTAAATTGAGATTCTATTGAGTGAAGTGCAAAGTGAAGTTTTACTACAGTGAGTATTTATTATTTATTTATTCGATATCGTATTTACTTAGTATTTGCAAAACGTCTTGCAATAGAGGTCGATACCAGATCTTACTGTTAAAAAACATCGAATCGAAAACGAACTACCAACACAAACAAGAACTTCGAAAGAAAGTCGAGCTAGCAAACCACTGTCGGGTTGCCAATACAATTCGATATCGTGTTCCGTTTTTTCTCCTGCAATTCGCAAGCACGTCACAAGCGAATTCGATTTCGAAGCTTAACTTCACCTAGTCGAATTGATTTATTTCGAATTCGATACGATTTTGAACCGCAATGTTTGCAGGATCCATACATCTCATCATTTCGGAGAATACGGGACAAACGTTTTAGAAACGGGAAATATGCAGTGGAAATAATTACTACACAGATGAAAATATAGATAATATGTTTGAAAGAATTCCAGCTAACTAATTATTATTTGAGTATATATAACTTTTATTTTTTTGTATATATTTGTAAAAAACTATTTTTTTTAAATAAAATATTGTGATGGATATAATAACATAATTAAAGATTAAGTTAAAAATGTTGTTAACACTTTTTAAATAACATTAATAATTCATTTACTGACTAGGTATTTCAAGTTTTGTTTACTTTTATTGAGGCACCCTGTAAACCAATTGATTTTTATCAATTAAGGGGTCATAATGCCAAGATTTATTTCCCAAAGTTTCATTATGATATCTTTTACACAACAACAGATACAGGTTTTTGATAGCTAACAAGTCGTTTTGTTCCACTGTGCGCCGGTCCATATGTGACAGCTGATTACGATGCTTAAGACTGTGATGCAACACTTTGAATGCTACATCAGCATTTTTATAATTAGAAGGATAACTGTAGACTACTCTGGAAGTTATCCCTCTCATCACGCCGATATTTACCCCCATGGTATGTTCGCCATATGTTGCATTCTGTAAACTCCGTCAGTGGATGTGTGTCAACTTCAAAATCTCGAGCATTACTGAACACAGAGTTTGTCAATTTAGGATTGAGCCTGATTGGAATTGACGCGAATTGCGTGTACCGTAGATTATCCCACTTATGGTGGAAAGTTGGCCTGATTCATCCCCAGATCTGATTCGCAGAGATAAGATCACACGAGGATAAGGTGGTCGAGCAGAGAGCAAGTAGTAGCACCCCCCTATGTCTATCCCTCCCACCTGAGAAATCAAGGTTTCTCTTTGGCAAGACACTCTTTGGAAAGCAAACACATATGTGTATATATAACGTGTAAAAAACAATGAGTGGCCTGCAAATTTACAATAATATTTGAACGCGTCTGTTCTTCTGTCACACTAGATTATCTAGTACTCTTTGTATATCAATTTCATGTTGTAGATGAACCCTCCGTCTGCCAGTCCATTAAGACGATTTTGATGCCTGTGTTTTTTATGTGCAATCTCATAATAAAAATATTTAATAAGTACCCGCCCAATCGTCCCACTGGGAAAAAGAACCCCATACCTATCCCAGTTCATTGCTTTTTAACATAGGCATGTCCGCAGAGGCAAGTCTTCAATGCTGCTCTCAAAAAGCGCTCTAGGAGCGCTCTAAATGATAGCCGAAGAAGTTTTGTGTCTTTTCGAAAGGTTTAATGAGCTTTTTGGATAAGCCTTCAAATTGGCTTCCTGAGAATTCAAGCGCTTGCTTGCTTATGATTGTTTGTGCTATTAAATTGCGCTTTTGCTTCTTTTTCTCGATAGATCAGTGAATATGCTTCCAAAAAGCTACCAAATGATGGCTAGAGAAGCGCTTAAATACTGTTCCTTTCAGAAAAGGTGTTTTTTCGTCCAATGCTTCAAAGATACATATGAAGGGTACAGAGAAAGAACAAGGTAAGTCACGTTTTTGTCTAAATTAAGATAATGATTCCGTTGAAAAGGTGGGGCAAAGTACTTTAAGTACATGCAATAAGAAACTTCAAAAATCGCATTGATAAGGACATAGAGGGATATTTAAAAATATCATAAAATCTAAGAACAAGCTAGTTCCAAATTTTGTATGAAAAAACACTGTAAGTCCATGAAATTTTTGCATTATTTGGTTGATGTAATGAATCGTTTCGATTTTTCTTTTCGTGTTCGTGGCCGTAGCTACATGGAATGCGAGAAAAATATGAAGCAAATAACACAAAATATTAGCTTTAAGTTTCAAAAGAATGCGGCAATCAGGCCATAGCTCATCAGCATTCACTATAATCGAATGTAAAAGAAACAATTTTAAGGCTTGGACAAAGCACCTTAGTAATATTTATAAAAGAAAACCCAATTTCGGTCAATCTTTGAATTATTAATTTCTAGGATAATCCTACTGCGATACTGCTAAGAAAATAATGGTCCATAGGAGACTTCTTTCGTAAGAAATAAGAAAATTTTAACAGAAATTATCATAATACACCGTCAAACATATACGAGAAAATCATTAAAATATACTCTGGAAGATGGCACAGACATTTTTCGAAGGACTACCTCATTCTGACAAGACTCGAGATTATGAATAAAAAGGCCTGTTAGCTAGTTAAAGTTAGAGCCTTTACCGCTTGTGGGGGGAATTCCAAATGAAACTACCTTGTCGGTGACTGAATTCTAAGTAACTTTTTATTCAACTTTGCTCTATATTTATATAAAATTTACCTTAAAGATAAGATAGTGGAACCAAGGTTATCTATCCAGAAATTCCGTGTTTTCACATAAAATTTAAGTGAACAAAAATTTTGTGGGAATGAATGTTATCAGTTGAAATTCAATTCTTTTTCACGGATGGTGAGAAAAATAAAGTGCAAGTATGCATTTTATTTTGTGTGGACATTGGATTTTTGGGTAGTGAATGTGATGAGAAAATTTTATTTTAGAAATAATTCTTTGCATGATTGTGTTGATCAAAAACTATTGAAGTATCACCTCAAAAGTACTTAAGCTTAAATTGCTTTAAACATTATAGGACTGGAATTGTTTTTCTGCTGTTCTTTTGCACTTAAATTGATTTTTCCTTTTACAAATGTACTTTTGTTAAAACACTTAAAAGTTTGTTTATTGCGAACAAACTGTTTTGATATTTTACCCATTTATGCCCAAAGCTGTTTTTTTCGAAAATGTTGTGGTTTTCTTTAAGTTTCACGATAGTAAATACAGAAAAGAAAAAAAAATGGTTAATAATAGTGAAAATATGGAGCGTTGCGCAAACGCAACACTGGGCAATTTAAAGCAAAACATGATTTTTTTTAAAAAGTGCTACAATTCAATTTTATTTGATTCCAATAAACAAAATGACATAAATATTGGTGTTAAAAAAAAGTTCGTTATTATGAGAATAAAACAAAAAACTTCAAAAGACATTTCAAAAATGGCATCACTTATTTCAAATTTCTGTGGAAGTTCTCAAAGCAATGGCTATGTAGAGCAATCCTGCAGACTTTGCACCGCATTACAGTTTGACTTTTGCATTCTTTGCATCAAGTTTTTTTCTCCTCCTGTACCATAACATGAGCCCCACTTGATAAATGCGCGGGAGGTTTTGTTATTCGCCCTTTTGTAGATAGTTTTCCATATCTCGTCAGAAGCGCCTTTGCTAGCTGACGCCTAAATGCTAGGCCATCAAGTTTACCGTCGAATGTGCATTTGTTACTGCAAGATCTATCATCCATGCGGCACTTGGAGCATACGATTTCTTACCCCGAATACAGATTCGATAATTCGCAATATGAATATCCTGTAAATCAACACCCCCCCCCCCCCCCCCCCCGTTCTTGTTGTACAGTTTAACGGTATTTGGTTGCTTTATATCGCATTGTTTTCGTTCTGTATGAACATATCGCCTCACTGAGCCAATAGGATGTACTCCATTAACTTTTGACATTAAGGTTACCACTTGATTATCCTTCCAACGGGTAACGAAAAGATCATTCCTTTTGTCGATATATTCGTAGTCACCTCTGTTCTTTTTATTGAATTTTTCTTTTCACAAATAGCTATAGTTTTTAGACGATTTTCACGAAGAGTACCAGTGGCGCTATATTTCATTTCTTTGAGCTCGTGCATTAAATTTGGGCTTGTGGAAAAATTATCGAAATAAAATGCAAAGTGGTATTCGCAAACGTCAGAACAACATCCTCTCCAAGAGGAACTGCCTTGTCTCTAGCTCCAGATCGGCCTTGGTAAATATCAAACTGGTAACAGTATCCCAATCGACTAGTTGCACCCCAAGCCTTGTAACCAAATCGCACCGGTTTGCTCCTTATAAATTGTTTGCAGGCATTTCGTCCACCGGAGCGTATCGTAAAAAAGTTTTGTTTAGATGAAAATCGGTCTCCAAAATTAAGTTTATCATTATTTATGAAGTGCAAATTTGTGAAAATCGCCTCAAATTTTTTACGTCGCATCCATTTCGAGACCATTAGATTGTGGGAATCTTCCCTTTCTTCCCAGAACATTCTTCTTCTTGGTAACGGAACATAATTCGATAAAATCAATACTCCGCAAAAGGCATAGAAATCATCTCTGTTTATGCACACAGAAGAGTTTTTATTTTTGATGGCGTAGGACGTAGTTTCACGAACTATCGATTCCACAAATTCCTCATCAAAAAACAATTGGAAAAAATCCAGAGGCGTTGACTCAGCAGAGAACTGTAGTGGTGGAGTTCTTGTTTCATTCCACTCTTGCAGGGACTGTTTCAAAGAAAAAGAGCTCAAAGGAAAATCATCCTCATTTCCTCGAACCCAATGCTGAACAATTTTCCGTTTGGGCTTTGTAGTGCATGGAATAACTATTTCAGTGTCGTCTTCAAAGTCGTTGATGGTAACCTCAGCTTCTGCTTACAACTGCTTTCTCGAAAAATGGCTCGGATTTTCCTCTTCTTTACTCCTCCCAGACTCCTCATCATTAAGATAATTTATGGGTGGGGGAGCGAATACAATTTCATCCGGGCAGGAAATATGCTCCGGTAGATTGTCAATACCATCTAGAATCTCTGACAGAGTCAATTTTGATTTCCTATGAAAAAAAGTACAAAAATCACAAAACGACTTTTTTGCCCAGTGTTGCGTTTACGCAACAGACTAACAGAAGCAAGAAAACTAGAATGTTTTAAACTTTTATTTTTTCAAAAGCATTGAGTTTTTCACTAATATGACAAGTTTTGAAGAAATCAGTGATATCGTACATAGACTAAATAAATTACCAGTAATTTTTATCAGTAGAGCTCATGTTGCTGCGAGTCCAGATCAAAACCAACTAAAGCAGAGCCCCATGCGCATAAAAAAAAAACAATTTTGATGCGAATGTGATCACAGGAGTGTAAAGATATATTGCAGATTCTCAGCCGCAAGTTTAAACACATTACAAAGACAGCAGTCTTCATTTCGTCCAACGTTGCGCAAACGCTACATTGGGCATAAATGGGTTTCAAAGTACTTGTTTAAATTTTTCTTTTCTTCCAATTATTTTTAAAAATTCTCTTAAATTGTCTTTTACCGCTGAATAAACTTTAAATATTAAATATCTCATTTGCAAGTAAATGTGACTTAGTTTGTTCTTTCTCTGTACCCTTCATATGATTTAGTCGCTTTAAGGAGGGTTTACAATGACAGAGTAGAGTGGAGTAACCTTTTACCAGACTAGCGTGTATGCACAATAGAGAGTGAGCTTCATTCGGATTTTCGAAATATATGAAAATGATCTGGCAGATTATCATGTGTTTACATTTGAAATATATTTCAAAACAGATCACAGTTTGTCGATTCGTATAATTTAGTTAACCAAATGGTGTTAAATGACAGAGAATACTTCTATAATTATAGAAGGAGCTATAGACAATTTGAATTATTACAAATACAAATTTAAATTAATTACGGACACTTTCGAAATGAACGACTGCCATCTATCAATTATACGTCTGAATTTGTAGTTTTATGTTTACTTTAGGTTTACATTTTGCCCTTGTAGTAACTTCTTTTTTCTTTAAATGATGCTGATAAAAGATTCTAATCTTCTAGTATCTCAAAGAAATAAATTTGAATTTGAATCTATATTGCATAGATAAGCCAATTCGAACATAAGAAAATTTCAATTCTAAATTGACTTTATTTTGTTAAAATTGAATCATAAAAATACAAAATACATTTTTAATTTCTTATAAAAAATATTTTTTTTTGTTTTTTTTTGTTATAATTTATTAATTTTGGTTAGTTAAATTTTGTAATTATCAGTGCGACATCTGTTAGTAACTAGTTGAAAGCTTTCGAAACTATCAACGTGAGATTAGGATTGCTCAAATCTCACGCTACTCTGTGAAATCCACTCTGATGGGAAGCGCGAAGAACTTATATTAGAGTGCAAGCTTGAGAAGAGGAGAGAAAATGCAATCTGGTGACTCCACTGTACTCTGCCATTGTGAATGCTTCTTTAATGTAGAAAAGGATCACTCGTTTGTTTTTTGTTAACACCGGGAATGTTGCGAGTAATTGTAACAATCAACAGATGATTGGGAATTGATCACATCTCATTAAACCTTCAATGGCTTGGACAGGTAAGGGCGTATCGTTGAATTCTAATTTTAATGCTTGATATCACAATTCAAACTCACCTCGTGTGGTTGAATTTTTCTAAGAATACCATCTTCTTTATAGAATGCAATAAGTTGATCAAGGCTTTCACTCCAGTTACCCAATTTCTACATTGCTGACCAAATTAAATTGGAAAATTTTATGAATAGATTGCGATGAGAAGTAAATATTTCTTGCAGAGATGTTAAAAGTGTGTCCAAAAATGTTACGATCAAAGTAACTCTATAATACTCTTCTGGGTTGTTTACTTGCCGATTTGCACTACGACATTGTCTGCCACCTAAATGGGGCTTATTTCTCTGCCACATCGTCTACTTTTTCAAAAGGTTTTCAAAATTCGGATATGGCAAATGATCTCACATTTTTAAAAACAATGATTAAATTATCGACATGATCCAACGCCGACATAAGGTTTATGTTAATTTTTGCAAATATTTGCTAAGTGGTAATTACGAAAATAAAATTTTGTATGGTTAATATAATGGTGAAAATTTTCTCTGACACTTTTAATTGATAAAAACACTTGTTACGTTTCACAATGTTATTATTATTCCATTATTTTTAGAATAAACTCACGCGTTTCGACCAATTAGCTCATCTTCAAAGGACCAACATAAGTGATTATGAAAGAGAAGCTACCAACAAACTATCTATCAATACCATTTTACATATACTACCACCAACTGAATGATATTATCTTCTGAGAGTCATTGATAAAAAAATACCTTTACGTTTTTGCTGCTCGTATTTCTTTAATTTCATATTTATCATATTTCTCCTTTCCGGCTGCACTGCAAGTATAGTAGGTTATTGACAAAGTTCATCTGAATGAATATATAGGATTAGTGAATTTAAGTTTTAATCAGAATTATTTTCAATTTGATGGCAAAAATTACATCCGAAAATATGCTTTGGCAATGGGGTCAGTTTCCTCTCCCTTTTACACTGAATTTTTCATAGACCATTTAAAGAATGTTTTATTTTTCACAAATTGTAACTTACTATCATATATGTACATATCTTGTACGATATTTTATCTATTTTGACTAGAGTTAAACGACAACTCAGTATCATCTTCGACACGATTTTGAACAAATCATATCATATCAAATTTACTCTTGAATTAGCAAATAAAGTATAATCAATTTTCCTGACGAGAGAATTAATAAGAATAATTTAAGATATAAGCGAAAAAGAAACGTTCTTTGATATAGTTATACCTTTTCAATCTGTACATTCCTGGTTCACAAAAATGTCAGCATCTTACTCAATGATAAATAGATTAATTTCCGTGTCAATGTCATTAAATAATTGTTGAGCAAAATTAAACAAAATTAAATCAAAACAATGATTATTCAAAATATTTTATTAATAAAATTTCAACAAAACATTAATGAAGCGAAATTTGTCATCCCAATGGGCTACAACGACAATAATTTTTTTTTTATGTATATAAGCTCTTTATTTTTTGGCTCTTTGGCTCCGTTCAAAATTCCTTAAAAATAGGTGCAAGGCTGTACAATGTATAAAGAAAGAGACAATAGCTAAACTAAAAAATCACAAACACAACAGTCAATAGGGACAACAAAAACAAAGTAGACACTAACAGGTAAAAGGACAAAAAGTGAACACTATGTTCTCAAAAGAGACAATAAACGGATACAAAAATTTTGAACAATGCCTAAAAGATGTAAAACAATAAAAAATTTTGCTTGCCCCTATTTTGACAATAGGGTAAGTGGCAGTTCCAAAAGTTCCAAAATTCCAAAATAATCTAATAAATATCTTTACCTAAACGAGCGAATTTCAACAAAAAATTTTGCAAGTTAGCACCGTGACCGAAACCGAATTGAAACAAGAAGTCGAACGAACGAAAAAATTTAGCCGATACCGTTATAGAGTCCCGCGAGGGCAGCCTGTAGTATCATTGATCTCTACAAACTGCCCTCATCATCCCTCCAGCTTAGCATCTCTAACAGAGTGCTTGTCCTTCCCATAGCACTTGCAACGATTCCTAAGGGGGAGAACCCCCGTGGACTAGTGTTGCAAATGCTGCGGCCTGCTATCACCAGTGAAAGACAAGAGCTCCGTCCTGCACCGACGATAGTGGTTGCCATGTGCAGTTGAATGTGTCTGCGTTCGTTGCCAGATATTCGAGACGTAAACGTCTCTTCAACCTGTCAACGAAGTGGCGCTTAAGTGCGTGTGCGTGGTGTTGTGGGTCAGTGTTCTGATTCCCATCTTCGACTCTCATGTAGTACAGGTGAATTGTAGATTTGGCCAGTGTCAACACGAAGCTAATCAAACAATTCACCCGACTACAAACCTTTGGTCCCCATAAAAACGATGTCCTAGTAATGCTGAAATTCGGGTGGATCAACTGACACATACCGCGCACGAGACCCATTAGACCCTGCAAAGCCGGACAAGTGAAGAACCTGTGAAACAGGGTGCCTTCACCAGCACAAACTGTGCAAATCCTATGAATATGTGACAACTGATCAGGATGCACAAGACTGTGATGCAGCAATTTTAATGCTAAATCAGCATCTTTGTAATTAGAAGGATAACTGTAGACTACTCTGCAAGTTATCCATCCCATCACGCCCATATTCACCCCGAGGTGTGTTCGCCATCTGTTGTATCCTGTATACTCCGGAGGTCTTATTGACATAAGCACGTCACGGATGTTGTAAGTGTGCTGAAAGGTGTGTGTGGTGGTCTTTTCAGAACGAAAGCATCTTCCAACTTAGTGCCAGGGTCACTGGTCCCAAGTTGGCGAAATCTCTCCCCCGCAGAAGCAGCCAGGTCGTGTAGTTGTGCAGTTGTCAGTTTATGCGTGTCAGCTTCAAAACCCCGAGCATTACTGAACACTGAATCTATTAATTCAGGATTAAACCTGATTGGAATTGACGCGAATTGCGTGTACCGTAGAGCATTCCACTTAATGTGAAATGCTGGCCTGATTCTGCCCCAGGTCTGAATCGTTGAGATTAGATCCTGTGGCCAGTCACGAGGATAAGGTGGTCGAACAGAGAGTAGGTAGTAATTCTCCCCTATGCCGATCCCTCCCAGTACATTCACCCACAGTTGAGAAATCAAGCTGTCTCTCCGGCAAAACACTCTTTGGAATGCACGCACTTGGAGACACCTTGATTTCACAACCAAGTTAGTGAGACTTAATCCACCTATGTTGACTGGCAGACACAGCGTGCTTTCAGCAACCAATCGTCTTCGCCCCAAAAGGCGTCTATCGCACCAAAAGGCGTCAATCGCACCAAAAGGCGTCTATCGCTTTTGCTTGAAGAAGACCTGCGAAGCCTTCATCAAATGTCTCAGACTTTAACAGATGAACGATGGACGAGGTAATCAAATAGTTTATCACGACTGACCTACCCATTAAGGATAATGGAAACAGTCGACTACGTTATGAGTTTACAGCTCTAGAGAGTTTCTCAAGAGCGATGTGGCTATTATTTGATTTGCTCTCGCGTCCGATACACACACCTAAATACTTCAGGCAAGTATTAGTCCATTGGATGTTCAGTGGAGTATCTGTACGATCTCTCCACCTTCCACACCACAAGCCTTGACTCTTACTAAGGTTGATTTTAGCGCCCCCTATACGTTCGAACTGTTCGAAAACGGCACGAGCGACCGGAAAAGCTTCATCTCCTGTCACGAAAATAGACAGATCATCCGCATACGCCAACATAAGAGGCCTCACATTGGTATACGGTAGATGAACCGCATACTGTCCGAGCATATGACGAAGATTCACCAGTAGCGGCTCCAACGAAAGATCATAAAGCATACCTGACAATGGACAGCCCTGTCTGATACCTCGATGAAACGAGATAGGAGCCAGAACTTGTCCTTGATGCTTAATCAAAATCTCTATACAGTTTCCCGACGATATCGAGCCACCTGGGCGGAAACCCAAATGCTTCGAGAGCAGTCAAGAGATACTCGTGCGAGACACTATCAAAAGCCTTTTGCTGGTCAAGTGAAATCATGGCCATTTGTATACCTGTCTGTTCATGGTAGGCAAACAAATGCTTGGCTACCGCGATATTGTCGTAGATACTACGACCAGGTACACAATAGGACTGTTCCGGGTGTATTACCGAAGCAATCACTGAGTGGAGTATCGCCCCTAATGCTTTGCAGACGATTTTGTAGTCTACATTGCATAGGGTTACTGGCCTCAAGTTCCCCATCCTCTGCAAATCTCCCTTCTTTGGAATCAAGCGCATAACAGATCTCCTCCAACTAGAAGGAAAGTCTGAATGTGTCTCAACCGCCAAATTGAAGACTTCCAAAAGGTCAGGAATTAATAAATCCCTGAAACGAATGAAGAATTCTGGAGTCAAGCCGTCATATCCAGGTGAAGTGTGTCGCCTTAGATCCTTTGTCGCAGCAATCATATCCTCCAATGTGATTACTGTATCCAGTAGCTTCTTACTGTCTTCAGAGAAAGTGGGAATATTCTCAAGAAATTCATGAGTGGTCGAGGATATTGTCGACGTCGATTCAGAGTAGAGACTACTGTAGTAGCCTCGAATATATTCTGTTGTCCGTTGAGGACTTGTCCAGATTCATCAATTATCGATTCGACCTCACAAGAAGCAGTCCGACGTCTAGTCGCCTGAAAGAAGTACTCGGTTGGAGAATCGCCTTCTCTCAGCCAGCGCGATTGGCCGCGCAGCACAAACTCCAAGTTGTGCTTGTAAGTCTGTGTCGCCAAGCGTTCCTTTATTCCATTGAAATAAAGAATCAATCCCGGCTGAGTTGGGAGGAGAGCTGCCACCCGAGAGACCTCGGCCAACAAGCCAAAAGCTTGATAGCCACTTCGATTGAAACTCGTCTCGATAAAAGACCGAATCTGGAGCTTTCCAACATCCCACCATTGACTAAGAAAAGGAAAGTTAACTTTCCTCTCTTGCCAATCGTGCCAGAATTCAGTGAACTCATTGATGAACTGCACGGAATTCAACAAATAGTTGTTGAATATCCAGTATGCAGTTCGTCTTTCAACTAGAGTGCTGGTCGCCACTACAAGAAGATGATCACTAATCGAACATACTTCATGAGTGACACCAACGAAATGTTCTAGTATTCCAGGTGAGACGTAAAGCCTATCAATTCTGGAGCCTGCGAGACTTCCATGGATATTTCGCGAGACCCTCGTGTATGATCTAGTCGTAGGATGCATCCAACGATTGATATCCACGAGTCTGAAAACACCGACAAAATTTCTCAATCGAGTAGCATTGACAGAGTTGAACTCAACTCCAGAGTGCCGATCCATTGAGGGATTCAGAGTGCAGTTGAAATCACCTCCGAGGACAGTTTCACCGCTAAAATTCACCAGACAGGACTGAACACTACCAAGAACTTGTCTTGTAATGTCCTGGTTATGAGGAAGGTACACGTTTACTACCTTGATATTTTTGTCTTGTATGACAAAGTCCAAGGAAGAAGCGAAGCCTGGGAAGATATATGTATAGACAGGAGACGATAGTGTAAATTTGTTGGATACAATGATTGCCACCCCTAAGCCTCGGCGAGGCCCAGGTGTGGCAAACATTGCATAGCCAGTGTGTAAATAAGCATAGCGCTCAAGTTGTGTATATGTGTCTTGTGTAAAGTTCGTCTCCTGAAGAAGCGCGATGTCTATATCGAACATTTTGACATGTTCGATAGTGCTGTGTAACCTTGTAGGTGCACTTAAACCACCGGTGTTGATAGAAGCTATCTTACACATTCAAAGAGATAAGAAGCTCAAACGATGAATGTTCGACATCTACTGACGAGGAGAATCGGCCAAGCGATGCTCCTGGACCAACTCCTCCACCTTCCTATGGAGACGATCTAAGCGAGCTACATGGTTGAACTTCCTCCTCTTCTTGGACTCCTGTTGTAGGATTCGAAGCTGAGGAAGTAACAACTCTGGCCTCTCCAGTTCCTTTACAAGAATGCTCCAGATTTTATCTGAGTTCTTCTTGTACTGGAGCTGGCTAAGAATTTCAGAGATCTTCTCCCTAGGAAGGTTTTCCATCCCCTTCGAGACCTCAAATTGGCTACCAGTCGAAATGGTGCTACCACACGACTCGTAGCAACTGAAGCTCGAGGGACCAGTCTCATCTCAACCGGTCATATCGCAGTCCGAAAGCCGCTCGAGAGATCGTTCCGCCTCTCTCACAACAACCTTCGAACCGCGAGCTCCACTATCGTCCTCCTCCGAGTGGGGCCGTTTTGGAGCGACTGGCTTTGCTGTCTCTGGAGGAGGCAGCATCGCCGGTCCACCTTGTTCCTCCTCCTCGTCCCCCTTTTTTTGCCTAAATAGCTACTCGACTCCTTGTCAGAAGTAGCCGTGTTTTCACGTGCCGACGTGGCGCCGTTTATAGCCATAACTTCTTTTGCCTCTGAGAAAACTTCAGGCAGCTTAACCACTGGCTGCTCCAAAACAGCAGGTTGAGTACCGGGCGAAGACTCCTTCTCCGGAGCCACTACTGTAGCAGTGGTTTCCTTCGAGATAGCCCTGCCATTAGCCTCACTCCTGCTTCTCTTGGGGCAGTCAGCAATAAAATGCCCTACCAAATGGCAAGCATGGCATTTCGCTTCGGTGCCAACGTCTATCCAGTATCTCGAGCCGGATATGCTCAGGTAAAAGCCTGACGGAAGCGCACACCCATTATTTAAAGTGATGGACGCTTCCCGGCTAGTACCGAAGATACCTCGCCCGAGACCCTCGTCGCCAATTTTAATGGGAATGGCGCGAACCTTTCCTTGAACCTTCCGGAATCTCCCAAGGAAATTCGCGAGGTCTTCATGTTGGGCTCGCATAAGGGCCCGCGAAAACACGACCTTCGTGGGCTTTTCCCTGAGTGGGAACGGCACAAGGTGTCTACCCTCCACCTCGATGCCCTCAAGCAATAGCTTGGTAGCACTTTCGAGGGTTGTGGTATACACCTCAACCATTCCCCCAGCTATTATCCGCATGGAGAATAGCTGCTCGCAGGAGATGACGCGGAAGATTGCCTTCAGGTAAGCGCTCTGAGGACATCCTCTGATGTGTTCGAGGTGCATACTGTAGCTCTCATCCTGACATCTTCCGTCGAAGAAGCCCTTGAGGCCCGCACTGGTCTTGGGTCGAGGCTTACCCGCGTCCAGTGGGGCTGGATGAGGAGTGATGCCTTTACCTATAATTTCAATTGTGGAAGCCTTGTTGGAACTGCCACTTACCTGTGCAAACGAGATCCCTGCAACTACTGCTGGGGATCGTGGTACTACTGCTGGTCCTGTTGGTGCTACTGGCTTCTTGCTCTGGATAGTTGGCTTCGCTGAAGACAGTGGTGGCCTCATAATGACTCCGCTGGGCTTTGGCGCAGAAGACGAAGCCGTTTTTACGACTTCCACCAAGCTTGGACGTTGTCCTTGTTTTGAGGTGGTCGTCGGCGATTTTGGTGCTGCTGTTGAAGATGAAGCTATTGTTGCGGTTGAAGGTGCAGCAATTGCTGATGTGACTGCTGCTGCAGATCCAACAGCAGCTGCAGCTACTGCTGTTGTTGCTGCTGTGGTGGTCTCTTTTGGAACTGATGCTCCAACAACTACTGCCTTGATTGCAGACTTCTCCTGAGGAGTATGCAACACTTCGAGTTTTTTGGCCTCTTCACTTGGACCCTTAATGGCCTTTTCTGTGGGCCCTTGGGGTTTTTTCTTAGAAGAAGAAGAAGAACCATTTTTGTTCTTCTTTCTCCTTCCAGTCAATTTGAGGGAATCATCAGTCCCCCGGCAGAAATGCTTTATAACTTTTTATTATTTTTTTTGTTTTATTTTTTTTGAATTATATAAATTTTTATAATTTAGAATCACTTAATTTTAAATTTTTTATAAATGTTTTTTATTTAAATTAATTTCACAGTAAACTTATGCGCGGTTGTCATGACAACGACCGAAATTAATTAAAAATCCCAAAACTGTCAAGCTTTTACACTTTTTTCACAATTAATTTTTTAATTTTCTTAATACTTTTTTACAATTATGCTTTCACTAGGCACAATATACTATACACACTAACTTTTCAAAGTATATGTAAAAAACGTAAATTTTCATATGGAAACACCAAGAAGAGTTTGCCCGATTTAGTCCATTTTTGATATATTATTTGCTATTACTATGAAAACACAATGTATCAAATTTCAGCTTTCTATGCCGACGTGTTCTCAGGTAGTGTCCAAATATATCGTGGAAAACGAAATTTTTGTATGGCAACCCCACGAAGGAGTTGCCCGATTTGTCTCATTTTCGAACTTAATTTTACTTTTTTTTTATGTCCGTGTACAAAATTTCAGCTTTCTAAGTGAACGCGTTCTCGAGTTATCGTGCGCACGGACGGACAGACGGACATGCAAAAATCAAAATAACTTTTAATTTTCATCTAGGGTATAAAAATGTAGTAGCAATGCAGAGTTTACCGTTAAGTTTTTTTGAAAAAAAAAAAAAACAAGTAATGCAATTCGAGCGGCATATCCGATTACCCAACAAAGGTGCTGATCGATCTTTGGAGAATAAGACATGCGACGATCCAGATTCTCCATATTGTAAAGTGAGTGAGTTGTTGGAAGTAAGAACTTCCCCGGAAACATTTGGTGTTTCTTTTGAATAAATACTGGAATTCGGGCTTCTGTGCATGCGGCCAAAAAGCACAAGACTTCCAGTACTAGTAGACGGCACGGGAAGTTTATTAAAATTAATTCGTTTTGTGGGTGTACCCAACGGTCACTGAGTATTGATTTAAATCTTCTTTTATTTGTACTACAAGGTGAAAGAGTCTGCACCGGCACTGTGGGGATCATTGAATTAGAGGAAACTAAGAAAGGGAATTCAGTAGTGAAATGTGCTGCAACCTCTCTGAGACCAGATTTCGTACCCACCTAAGCGCTCAAAGCTTCCTCGGATTTATTTCTCTCATTTTTAGGGTTCCGTACCCAAAGGGTAATAACGGGAACCCTATCATTAAGGTTTCTCTGCCCGTCCGTCCGTCACCAGATTGCATCTCATGAACCGTAATAGGTAGACAGTTGAAATTTTCATAGACTGTGTATTCCTATTGCCGCTATAACAACACATAATAAAAATTAAATTAAATTAAAAATTAAAGGGGGCCCCCATACATGTAACGTGATTATTTCGGCGTTTTTTTCCTCGTTTGTTCTCATTCATTATTATTATCATATGGAGGCATTTTTTTTTCAAATGACAGCATTATTTTTTCAATGGCAGCATTATATTTTCACATGACGCCTACTAGCATTTGACAAAATAAATAAAAAGTACATAGTGTTAAATTTTGTACGATGGTACGGAACCCTTCGTGCTCGAGTCCGACTCACACTTGGCCGGTTATTTTTAATTGCTTTGAGATATAGATAGATCTAGACATATATGTATCTAAAATTCTGTATCTACACCGTAGCGTAACTTGTTTCCTTTTATGTTTATGAGTTCTTAATAAATTAACATGGCAATTGGCTAAACATCTGTTTTCGTTTGGTGCTGTGTCCAGTTAATGTAATATGTCCAGTCATGTAAAATGATTCATAGTGAGTAGACGTGTTTTACAGCGCTCTGGTAAACAGCAGTATTTTTGCCGTGAATATTAGTGGTTCTCGCTAAAAGTAAATTAACCTCATCTCTCTATTTGACTGGGGGTTTATTCATATTTTCAATTGTTGATCTTGTGCGGATTTAAATAAAATAGAAATTATTTGCTCGTCATTGCTTGTAGTTCGGTATCCATCTCAGAAACTGGCGGGAAAACAAGAGAAACAGCTCAACTCTGCGAAGACATCTACTAAAGGGAAACAGCGTTCGGATTCGCTGAGTTCCGCTTCAGTTTTAACACGTAGTGCTGCATCTAACTTGATTCCTTCCTGGTGCCTGCGCATGCTCACAGACTGACGCTCTTAAATGCATGCTCAACGATTTTAAAACAAGGCTGAATTAGCGTTTTCAGCTTTTAGAGGAGAAGATATCGACTATGATCAGCGATGTTGTCAATCCAATTTCATCGCGACTGCTTCAGCTCGAAACTAAATTTTCTGAGCTTGAGGTACGATACACCTCACTCTTACACAATAATGATGATCTCCTTCGTACTCAGTGCTTATCCGATGTTACTTTAAATGGAATTCCTACTAAAGCCGGCGAAAATCCCATAAAATTAGTGCAATGCATCTCAGCCGAAATTGGTCATAATCTTTCCCACTACGCTCAAACTTTTCGTCCGACCTCGAAACCTGCAGATCTTAAGTTGAATCGTATACCAAAACCTCCAATTCTGGTGAAGTTGTCGTGCATTGGCGAGTAGCGTGCTTTTATCTCTTCATTTAAAAAACACGGAGGAGTCAAGCTCAGTCAACTTGAGAGCTTTTCATCGGACGGCTCAGTTTTTGTTAATGAGAGCTTAACGCCTAAAAACCAGACAGTATTGCGGAAAGCACTTCTATTGCGCAGAAGCGGCTCACTACATTCTATGAGAAAGATAAAACACAAAGAGTCATGGACTTAAACTAGATAAGGCTAGATAAATGGATAATGATGTTATCATTAGGTTGTTTATTTTTTAGTTTTTAGAAATTATTATTTTTTTGTTAACGTCATTGTAGCAGTATCTATTTTCTTGTGCTCTTTATATATTGTATATGCCTGTTATTTTCGTGTCGTATTTTCCGTGGGGAAGTCGGCTTGTGGAATTGATCTTCTCTTCTCAAATGACATTCTGAATGATGAAAGCACTAAGAGGAATATACACATTCTCTTAGCGAAACTTTCCAGCCTTGTCAGTTGGTTCCGGCACTGGTGCTATTGTACTTGAATAATTTCAGTGATCTGAACGGAGTGAGAGCGTTGCTGAATATTTTTTGTGGTCAGGCGGTGGGCTTAATGTTTGTTTGCTTAATGCTAGAAGTATTAGATCAAAAGTGGACGAGTTTAGGCAAATTTTTTCAGGATCCCAGATACATGCTGTTTTGGTCAGTGAGACATGGTTGCAGGAACACATACCATCATCTCCTGTTTCTTTGTATGGTTACAAATTATTTCGAAATGACCGCAAAAACAGAGTGGGAGGTGGAGTAACTATTTATATCAAAGACTGCTATAGGGCCAAAATTATAAGCTCTTCAACGACGCCAGGGTGTGAGTTCATGCTAGTAGAAGTCTGCACGGGTATAGCGAAATCTGTTTTGGCTGCGGTGTATTGTCCTACTGATATTTACAACGCCGAAACCATCAAGGAGTTCGAGGAAGAAATTTCTCGGGCTACTCAAATTTACAGCCATGTGATCGTAGGGGGCGATTTCAATGTTGACATTCTTCGAAGCGATTCGTGATAGAAATTTTCTATCCGTGATCCAATCATCACAGCTAGAAGTCAATAACACAATTCCAACTTTTATGAACTTCATTGCTTCATTTGTTTCTCACTACTGATGCGGAACGTGTCGCTTTTCATAACCAGCTTAGTCCACCAAGCTTTCTTGATCACGACATCCTATTCATGTGCTATGATCTACCTCTGCACCGTTTACAGCCTCAACTGGTATCATTTCGAAACTATGATGGCATAAACTTGGAAGTACTTGGAGGCGAATGCAGTCTCTTGAACTGGGGTGACATTTATTTGAGTCCTTCTGTCGACCATCAAGTAGAAGTTTTTAGTGCTTTAATCAAGCACTTGCATGACCGACATGTTCCTCTAATACGTAAAAGGACACAAACTTCTGGGAGTATTCATACATTTTAGGCAATATTCCCTACATTTATAGCGATATTTTCCCTAAACTTTCTGTCAACAATTGGATCATATGTGTGCAAGTGAAAGGCGTTGGAATCTTTAAGCGGTTAGAAAAAATGTTCGCAAGCGAACTGTAGGAGTGAAGGGGTTAATAGTTAATTTTAAGAGTGAAAGGGCCAACCGTTCTTATACATATTTTGAGCAATTTTATCTATTATTTCTAAATGGTGGTTCGGAAATTAGCATGAAATCTACCATTCTTTTTTCGAAATATAGCATTCATCGTTTGCCAAAAACATTTTAAATTTATGTTGCTCGGTTCAGTGGAAAAGGTTCCATTTGAGCCACTCGTATACTACATGTAAAAACGATTTGTAAATAGCAAACTCTGGCTTGCTCTACTTGAGGTTGGAAAATCACCATAATAATTTGGATTGTTTTCCTAATAAAAGTAATTTTTGAAGACCCAAAATGGCTGGTTTAGGTCATTTTCCCAGGCCGGTTCCAAGACTCAGTCCGGCCCTGACTGCAGTAACTGGGTCCTCCATTAAAGGAGATTTCCACTTGAAACAGCAACAGCATTGATCATACCTTGTAGCAGTATAAAATTCTTTTTCTACCGGCGGCATCATTACTGGCTAGCAGGCTTCTTTTTGCAATGGTGTCCTTGTTAATCCTTGTTGAGCAAACTGAACATCTCTTGTCGTTTGTCTTCCCTTGGTGCAGGAGAACACTTTTTGATCTCTTCTTCTGCTGAGGAAAATTAAAAATATTCTTCCTCAAAACTGACTAGATGCCATCATAAAATGTTTCGAGTTAGTGCACTAAGTTGGCAAGTATATTCGGTTGCCTTGGTCTCAATATGTGAAACATTGCTCCCCTTTCAATCGTAAGGAAGCAGCATTTATATTCTTTGTTTTGTGCATTTCAACTTCATATAATTTTCTAGAATTCTGATCGATCTATAATATGTCAATTAAAATTATTATCTTGTTCCCAATTATAATTCCTCTAAAACAATCCTCTATTAAAAGTTCTGCTTTTATCTTTTCTGCTGACAAATTTGTGTAGTTATTTTAGAACCTGAGTCTGATTGAAATTTTTCGAAATAATCTCCGAATGAGATCTGCTCTAATTAAAACTCTCAAGTAATGCAATTAAGAATAATAAAACTCTCTCCTGCTGCAAAGCTTGCACTTGAGATTTTCTAAGTGGTTTTGAGATTTTAAAGACTTTTATGACAGGTCAGAAAAAGGTTGGCACGTGCCGCACTGAGACTTTCCCTAAGTGCATACGCCAACACATTAGAGGCATTCAAGCGGCACTAGACTATTCTTGAAGAGAATACTTTTCAGCACTGGGCTTTTGTTCTTTAATACTTCTTTCCAGTCATTTTCAGTTATGCTGTAAATACTCTAGGCGGTGTACACTCTCCACTTTGCGTCCTTTTTTTAGTATTTCTTAGTGGAACAAAGTGCAATCTCCGGATATACTATTACATAGCACAATAGGTCTGTATCATTTCCAACTCTTAATGGAAGGAAGAGTAATTCGAATGAATGTGGAACATTCTTGAGCTGGTTGCTGTTTTCCTTATGCGCCGTTTGTTGTTACTTTGTTTAAGGATTGTTACCCTCTCTTTAAGTTGTTATTGTTTTTGCACATGATTTTTAAAACACTTGTATGTATGTTCTGCCCCGTTTTTGAAAGTGTTTTATAGATATTACAATGCTTTTAAAATGGACTTTAAATGGGAATAAATTCCCAACATTACTTTCTATCTCTTTAATGTAACTGGTTGCTTTATTGTTAGGCAGACATGTGTGGATATACTGTCAGAGCTGAGGACGATGAACAAGAAGCAATTAAAGACTCAACTGCTGGGTTTCCTGGCTACTAATGTTATATCAATAGTCACTGTACTGTACTGTAAATAAAATCGTAAAAGTTTAATTTTTTTTTTCACTTGCTTTGAGCAACTTAATTAATACTGTGAAATTGAGTTTCTTGATTTTACTAGATATAATTATAATAATAATATTTTCATTGATTTCATGAACATTATTTGATAATTCTTTTCATAAAACTTTTCCTTTTTATGAGATTTGCTTCAAATAGTACATTTTTTCATTGATTCTATACATATGTACAATATCTTCAATATCTTGTGCTTCTATCAAAGAAATCTTTGTACTCTAACAGCAGATTTAAAAGACAATTGGGACTGGGAGAATATATGGGGTGTGAATGACCCATTAAGTCATAAGATATTTGTTTTAAAGCCACTTAAAGCCACCACATCAATCTGATCTCTTTTTGATTAAAGTTGGAACACGCGCTAATTCTTTTGCCACGATTCTGTTTGTAGAGCACTTTTCTCACTTTCTTCGAAATATTACTTATATCTAATCCACAAACCGCATCATATCATCAGGATACAGTTTCCGGTTAGGGGACGAAATCTTCATCACCATTGACAGACTGCAATGGGCAGTATGTATATTTAATCCATTCATGTAGCCGCACCGGGCATCAAGGACAATATGTTTTTAAAGGTATGCATGTATTGCATAGGAACCAGTTACATGCCGGAGATATGGCGAGAGATCAAGATAGTATTTTCTTTTTTTATCTAAAACTGTAAGTTAGTCGACGGATACGTTATTTACGTCTGCTTCGCTCTCGAAATCCTGGGTGCTGATTTTGAACTTTGGATGTACTTTTTATCGTACATTTTTGTCACATATTTTAACATTTCACCATATATGTATTTGCCGTACATTGGTTCCATTATAGTTCATTTTTAAATCCTTTTCATTTGTTGATTGAGGTCTCGACCGTCCTTGATGAAGATCAAAGGATGGATGCGCGGGCTAATGGTCTTTCTTTTGGACAACAAACTACAGATTGGTGTCTAAAAACTTTTTTTAAGATGCCACAACGTTTCGCGGGTGAACACTCTGCGTCTTCAGGTGGTCTCATCTACAAAGTAACGATAGTAAGCTTTTGCCAAAATTTACAATGTTAATACTATTTACGGAACATGAATAATATTAAAAAATTTAACATGAAGCGATTCAATAATAAATTAGACATTTACTGAAGAACACTGTAATTAAATAAATTAGTTTACATATACACAAAAACTGGAAAGAAAAACTCAATATTTTTTAAAACAAAAACACATTTGAGATCAACAGTAGATCTCACGTCTAGGAAGATGAAAATAGCATCCACATTGCGCGATTTGTCGTTATTTTATGAACCGAAGAGGGAATGTTGTTAGCTAGTAACATGTATACACATATATACACGTATATGTGTGTACAATTTGAGTGAATGACCTTGATCGTGGGTTAGTTTAGAAGTGAGCAGTACACCGAATTTATGTTGTCAATGCCTGTTTTACGGTTCATTATATTAGCTGTGGTATATATATGCAAGGCCTCCAGGCACATCCTCTTGTTAATATTTTTCTCCCTACATAAAATTGTTGTATTATTAAAATCTGGGAAATGGTTTGCCTCCACACAGTGGCTGGATAACGCAGTCTTGTTAGTCTGTTTATTTTTTCTATCAGACTTATGACCTGCCAGCCAATTTTTGAGAGATTGGCTTGTGGTACCCACATAACTTGAATCACAGTTTGATTTACCTGAAACTAGTCTTATGCATGGAATATTATAAACCAGGTCTGTAGAATGTTCTTTATCTGTCCTATTCTTTACCCGGCTGAAACAGCGTCTAATGGTTTTGTCAGCCCTGAAGGCAGGACAGATCCGGATATTTTTTGCACTAACTATCTTTTTCAGTTTTTCAGACAGACCTGGAATATATCTGACACTACGATATATCTTGGATCTTTCGTCTTGTGTGGTGTCAGTTAGCGCATCAATGTCATTATTATTTGGGAGGTTGGGTTTATAGCTGGTAACTAAATATTTAATCTTGCGTCTGGGAAACCCATTTTGCAACAAAATTTTGTAAATTTTCTTCCTATTTCTTTTGTGAAAGCAAATGTCACTTAATCCTAGTATTCTATTGACGAGATTCTTAGCCGTATTGATCTTCTGGTATCTCGGATGGTAGGAGTTATAATTAAGTAATCTACCTGATGAGGTAGGTTTCTGATACCAATCTGTGATGATGGTATCATTTTTTCGTATTATTTTATTTATTATTTATTATTTTTCCTCTATATGTGTTCCCTGCATCAGCTTCGACTCCAGGAGCGGTGGAAGAACAAAGTGCCCAAGCTTACGTCACCTGGAGAAGAGTACCAAGCTGGTCTTTGTAGGGTTTACTATCATATCATGACGGGTACACCAGTCCTCAACAGTTTCGAGGTCTCGATGCATGAGGGCACAGGACAGCCTGCCTCGCACAGGAAATCGGAAGTGGTCCTGTCAAAGTCCCCTTCGATATCCAGAAAGGCTCGAAAAGTAAACAGTTCACGATTGAATCCCATTCAAAGACCGTAACCATTGAATGGAGAGCCGCCTCAGTCGATCTGCAGCCTCAGTAAACGTGCTGGAGAAGTTTAAGGAAGAGAAATTGCCAATTTTTTACAAATAACGGCGACGCTTGAATACTGACTATTGTTCATTCCGCGCTTTGATAGTAGCAAATATGACTACATTTGACTACGGTCAGGAAGATAGTCGAGCGTAGTTGCAACAAATTCACCAATTTTTATAGGTAATACGGTGTTATTGAATTAATTAAAAAATTCTGCAATAATAAAACCTTTTAACACTAGGTATACGCTTTCTTATGGCCGGTTTCACAGTCCAGGCATAAGCCGTCCTGTGGTTCTTCAAAACTTACTAAGACGATGTACCCTTGTTATCCCTTTACGTATCCTTACGCCCAATTTATTTGTGTGCTATGTTAAGATCGCATTCATAGGAATGTTTAATCCATTGAAAAGTTACTGTCTGTCGGGCGAAACTAAACTTCTTCCCATACCCGAACGAGACCTTTCACTACACAACATACACACAAAGAGACTGAAACATCATTATAAGCATTTGCTTGGGTGACCACTTAATTTTAGTTGGAAGGGGTTAATAATTTCGTTAGCAGTCTGTTAAAATAATAATTAAATTCAGACAAGCTTAAAATTACTTAATTTGTCAACCAGGCTTTCGCATTCGCATGCATCCTATGCGAAATTGTGCTTTTACGAAACTTTATAAGTAACGTGGTCGAATTGTGCTTTATAGAAGGTTATAGACGGATCACCCTCATTTGCTTAATCCTTTACTGTACAGGTTTCCCATCGCAAAGGAAGAAATCAATATTCTCCTTTACGATAGGGTAATAGAGTCATAAAATGGAGATTATTCCATGCTATGTCAGTGCGGTTCACATTCACGTGTTCAGCCAGACGTTGCATTGTTCCTCATTAAACACGGGATTGCATGCCTATTGCGAATTCTCTTTGATGTTTGTTTTCAGATCCTGTTGCATCAGTGTTATGTAATTTGTTAGCGATTAAAGTAGCAAATGGGTTTATGTATACAGTTTGCAGCTTAATTACTCGAATTATGGGACTACTTTTTTCCACGATTAATTATTGTACTTTCGTAAACGATTATACAAACATACAACATGCATATGTATGGAGGTCTAGTAAAATCCAACAATGGAGTTTTCAGTGTTAATGTTTTTCATTAGCAAATACATAAATGTCATATTTGATTCATTCACCCCCATTTGAATTACTATAAGAATGTCTGAAACTTTTATCGCTTATAGAGTCACTCTCTGTCATGAAGTTTATTCCAAGCTTTTACTTAAAATATGTTACCCTCTTCTGTACTTGTACCATCAAAATCGTTTACACGAAATGTAATCAGTTCATTCTGCAGAATAAATAAGGGTTTCTATTAATTTTTATATTGCAAACTTTTAAGAAGAAAATGGCATTGGTAGGATTTGTTCATAAATTTATTAAAATCTAATTAAGTCATAACAAACAGAACAGTCCTTCGTCGGTCCGGGTGGTTTTGTTGGATGAAAGAAACCCAACGAGGTGCACTTGAAGTGAGTATATAATTCCCTATCTTATTATAGCGGGATTTAACCTAATGAATATGGGTTGGGGACACATCTTTTAAGTCAGATTCTCCCTTCAACAAATATTTAATCGTGAAAAGGATCATATTATTCGCGCGTCCTATACCTTCAATTCATATTCCCCTGCGTTTATGTACGAGTATTCATAGCAGTAGATTCACTGTGCTGTATCAGTCCTGTTTGCCCCATTGCCACATGAGCAAATCCAATAACAGTAGTATATACATACATATTATAGCATCCTTAAACTTGATTGATGTATCGATTTTCATGTGTTTTATACCAATCTGCTCCATGCCCTAAGTCTTTACATTTGAGTTATACGTGCTGAACCTTCGCCCTTGCAGTTGTGTGCGGTGCGGTGCAGTTTAATTTATGCACAGGGCTCGTTCATCTATGGCTACGGGAATGCAATTGGATGCATTTTTCTGAAAAGGTCAAAATCAGTACCTACGCATCCATCTGTATAGACTAGAGGAGGATACGATGCATTTTAAAATTCCGTGGAAGCGTACGTGCTCCATTTAGTCTGTCTGCTTGTAATTCAGTGGTTGTATAAGCCTCATATAGAAGTATACTTGAAAAAGTACATAAACCACTGTGTTGACAGTCACCACTTCGAAATATAAAGGACTTGTTTATCCTGTTCCTTTTCTGAACAACAAATTAAACCGTTTAATCAAAAATACACCGCACAAGTTAACATCCTTCACTATCCAGGGACAACGAAACATACATAATCGCCCCCTTTGAGACTGGGATGTGCAGAAGCCTTTCAGTACGTACATGTATATTCATAAAATGGAAAATGCCAAAGTGCTCAACCGCATGAAGAGGATTTTATTATATTTCCTCCTAATTATACTAAATTGCACTAATTAAAGCACGTATTTATTTTTTAAGAACGTTCACAATTTTAGATTTTCTTCAAATGCCAGTTTTATGAGAAGAAAGGTGAATGAGAGTACAATTTTCCGTTTATCAGACCCGTAGTTATGGCAACTTTTAATCCTCATGTGCTGCTCAAGTCTCGCCAGGTGTGACTTCTTGGGCGACTCTGATTTATCTATGTCTCATCTAAATAGTAAAATTAGTCTGGCATTATTATCTCGACCCGCCGAATTGAATGCATTTTTCAAAGAAATTTAATCCCCCAATAATTGAGAAAATTAAAAAAAAATGAATATTTATATTTTTTATTACGCAATATTAATATTTTTGTTATAATTAATATTTATTTTTTTGTCTGGGGGTAAATTTTTTTCCTTTTAATGTGATACGGTTCATACTGTCCATCATTTTTTATGTCCTTTGGTTAATTTCTTCCAATTTTGGTGGTGTTGCTTCTATAATCTCTATTTTGTCAACTTTCTCCCGTAAGTTCTGAAATATTTTTTCGATTCCTGCTGTTTTTCTTCTTCTGCTTTCATGTTGGTGGTCAGCGCGGCATTTAGGGGCCTTAGGCGCAAAATTATTATGAGGCCCCAAAAAATAAGTCTATTCCAGTTAATAAAATAAAAACAGGTACATAGGCATTTTTTTAGTTTATTGAAAAAAGTCGACAATTTCATAATAACGCTTTTTATAAAAATAGCATTGGTATTTAAAACAAGTAAAAAAGCTAGAATTGTAAGACCAATTCTTATGATAGTCTAGATGAATGCCCGTAAGTAATTTTGTATAGTCACCTCTCTGTGGACGTTTGTTTGTTGAAGTGGTTTTTTGCATATGCATATTTCTAGAACGATTCGTCGGACAGTAAGAATGGTTATGACCAATTTCATAGAATTTCATATTCTGGCGAACTTTTCAGTACAATAAAATTATCGTAGGACTGGTCGTTTTCGCAGTATACGTAAAAAGCCTAAATTTTTATATGACAACGCCTAGAAAGGGTTGCCCGATTTAGCCCATTTTTGAAACTATATTTGCTTTTTCTATAAAAATGCGTTGTACAAAATTTCAACTTTCTGCGTTGACGTATTTATTTATTTATTTATTTATGACTTTATAGATAGCTTACAGACTAAAGTCTCGATTAAAAGCTATTCTCAGACAGTGTCCAAATATATACTGAAAAACGAAATTTTTGTATGGCAACCCCACGAAGGTATTACCTGATATGACCCATTTTCAAACTTAATTTTACTTTTATTTTAAAGCCCGTGCGCAATATTTGACCTCCCTTAAGTGAACGCGTTCTCAACACATGCAGAAATCAAAATAACTTTTAATATGCGCGGGAGTCTAATCCATTGTTTGCTCTACCATCATTATTTCTATGCGTTACAAAATCAATGACAAACTTAGTATACCCTTTGGATTTCATCTAGGATAGGTGTTTATCCAAAACATACTTATTCATAGTTATTCAATAAAAATTCTTGCAAAGAAACTGCATACATATAATACATAAATTCTCACGACTGACAGAAGAATTTGCTGATAACAAAATCAGAAAGCTTCAGGCCGGAAGTAAACTGACACTTTTGTTTTCCTCAACCGCGGTGGCTTGTGAGAATACGAAAGATGACACCTTTTGTTTTTCTCAACCGCGGTGGCTTGTGAGAATACGAAAGATGACACTTATGTTTTTCTCGGCACTGACTCGTGAGAATTTATGTAAATGGTAAAATTTGCTTATTTAATTTCTTTTCTCACACATTATTCTAATTTATTGCAAATAAACCAGAATTTGGAAGTTAATAGATCTCAGTTTTTCACAAACTTTCGGCAGCAATTTTTTCGCGTTAGTCATTTTGTCTTTCAGCAAACTCTTGGTGTGGTGGTTCAAGTACCGCGCACACCTCATCATTCAAGTCAAGGTACAAGAACCTTTGAATTTTCTACAAACATAAAGTAAAAGCACTTTATACATTTAGTGACCCCGACGTGATAATTGGTTCACGTCACACATCTCGTTCACATATCAAACGCATACCTCCAGTGCTGTATCAATATGAGCTTAGACCAGCTTACTCAACGCCAGAAGGATGCAGGTGATGAAATCCAGCGACTGGCGACCAATTATTCGAAGGATGGAGATGACCGCAAGAACATAGCGTACCTTCAACAGAGGCTACAAAGGATTGATAATCTATGGGCCAACTTTGAGGAAACAGACACTCAAATTCGAACTCTATACGGACAACGATTGGAACATAGCTACTTCACAAAGAGCTATGAGGAATTTAGAGGACAGATCATGTCTAGATTGCCGTTACGCAAAGATACTCATGGCATCGAAGACAAATTACTCGATGCGCCCAGTATCAAGGAACAAAATACGGCTCAGATGGAGCTTAAGGGAAAAGAAAAAGCAACAGATGTCAATCTGTTGATGGAGCCCATACAAGAAGAAATAGCTGCCAAGGTAGTGGGATCTAATAAAGAAACTCCTGGTTCAACTGTCAGAACAAGCCAACTTCGTGTTCTTGTCAGTAAGGAGCAGTCACTTATGCATGCCATTCAACGTACTCTTGGCAACACAGAAGGGCCAAGTGAATCTCACACACTCCAGATGAGAATAAAAACAGTTGAGCGGCACTTTTCAGTGCAGTGTTGCAAGAGCTTCACCATAAAATTTGGAGTTTAGCAGATGATCCTAACACGTTCGATTATGACATTGAAAGCTACTTTAATCTGGAAGAACGGATTCAGAATACACTTGCTCATCTATACAAACAGTTAAGCCAGACAGTCCGAACTACCAATGGCAGCAGGGCAATTAACGAACAGGCTACCACAGCCAATGCCATCAGAGTGAAACTACCCAAGATCTCCTTGCCAACGTTCGACGCGGATTATCTGAAGTGGCGGCAATTCCGTGATCTCTTCGTAGAGCTGGTCCATAATCAGCCCATTGCAGAATGTCAAAATTTGTCGTATCTCAAGACAAGTCTCTCGGGCGAAGCAGAAAGGCTCATTCGGCATCTCCATACATCAGAAACGAACTATGCAACAACATGGAAGCTAATCAAAGACAGGTATCAAAACACCCGACTGCTCGTCACCGCCTTAATAAACAAATTGCTCTCCCAACAAAGTATATCCGTCGAAAGCCCAATAGCAATCAAGTCTATGCACGATTCAACACAGGAATGCTTGCTGGCCTTGCAAAATTTAGGAGTAGCCACAGATCAATGGGACCCTATTGTCCTTCACATCTTGGTCAAGAAGCTAGACAAGACCACTCAAGCATTGTGGGAACAGTCATTGGCACAACCTAGAAACCTGCAACCCCTCAAGACTTTCTTAGACTTCTTGGAGACTCGTGTTCAATCATTGGAAGCGCTGGGGAGCAAGGGCAGAGGAACAGAGGAAAGGAGGCTCCATACATTGAAGTCTTTAGCTTCGATAACCAACACAGGGATCACTTGTCCAGCTTGTAAAGGTGATCATATGCTTTTTGCTTGTAGAAGGTTTTTGCAATTATCACCAGAAAAGAGAATCAGTCTCGTGAAGGTTGCCAAACTCTGCTTCAATTGCTTAAGCACGGGACACAATTTAACTGCCAGTCCCTCCGGCATTGTACACAATACACTGTTGCATCCTCCAGACAAAACTCACAGAACAAAGAAGGTCAACGAAAATGCAGGTAATCCGACAATCAGCATTCACCAATCGCTCTGCGAAAGAGCCTGTGACAAGTCCACCAGAAATAGACACGTCAATATCACTAACAACCAAAACGGCAGCAACAACAAGGGGATATATACTCTTAAGCACAGTCTTGGTCAAGGTGAGTGGTGGAAACGGACCAGCTATTGAGTGCAGAGCGGTATTAGATTCAGGATCGCAAGTAAATCTCATCACTGAAAAAATGGCCAAAAAATTGAGACTAATGGAAATTCCCGAAGTAATGTGCATAGAAGGAATCGGGCAAAGAAGACAACAAGCCCAACGCAGAGTGAGTCTAGCATTGCAATCAAGAATCAATGAATTTAACACAAGATTGGAGGCATACGTCTTGTCACGCATAGTATCGCCTCAGCCGACACAGATGATCGACATATCGAAATGGCCCATTTCGAACAATATTCAACTCGCCGATCCTGACTTCAATACACCAAATTCAATAGATCTCTTGATCGGCGCGGAGCTATACTACACGATACTATACATCGGTCAAATCAAATTAAACGAGACACTACCAACACTTCAGCATACCGCCTTCGGGTGGACAGCAGGTGGCAAGATTACAAACGAAACTCAAACTCAGGCAACATGTGCAATCCTCGAAGAGCAAGAAATAGACCAACAATTAGAGAAATTCTGGAGATTGGAGGAGACAACAACTAACACCAACAACTTCACAGCTGCAGAAAAACGCTGCGAAAGCCATTTTAACCAAACTACAAGAAGAAACTCCAACGGTCGCTTCATTGAACGATTGCCATTTCAGAAGGATCCCAAACAATTAGGAGAATCAAAGGATGTCGCCTTCCAACGCTTTATGACCCTAGAGTGACGACTCGCAAAAAGTACAGAGCTGAAGGATCAGTATTCTCAATTTATGAATGAATACATAAACCTCGGTCATATGAAGGAAGTCAAACTGGATCAGGTTGAACGTCCCTACTGCTTCCTACCTCACCATTGTGTGATTAAACCTGATAGCACTGGGCTGTGTTTGACGCATCTGCGAAGACGTCATCCAACCTCTCTCTCAATAATATTCTATACACGGGGCCCACTATTCAAGATGATGTATTTTCAATTCTCTTGAGATTCCGGATACTAAGATTCGTCTTCACCGCCGATATAGAAAAAATGTATCTGCAGATACAAGTTGAGGAGGTTGACTAGAAATTTCAACTAATATGGTGGAGAAACAATGAAAATGAAAGGCTTAAATGCTTCAAACTTTCAACGGTTATCTAAGGCACAACATGTGCTCCTTATCTGGCAACAAAATGCCTTCAAAGGTTGTCAGAAGAAGCAGCTGTAGAATACCCTCTTGGCGCCAAGGCATTAGCTAACGATTTTTATGTTGATGACATGCTTACCGGTTCAGACAGTCTGACAAACACCATAGCCATGCAAGACCAATTGAAGTTCATCCTTCACTCAGCCGGATTCAAATTGAGGAAGTGGTGCTAAAATCACCAAAGACTACTGGAGAATATACCGGAAGAAGATCGCGAGTTGCAGTTAGATTTCACCAATAAATCTGAGGAAGACATCAAGACAATTGGTTTGACTTGGCTACCTAAAACCGATGGATTTCAAATCAGACCATCATGGAATAATAAGGTCATAAAGCGCATAGCACTCTCCGAAATCGCACACCTTTTGACCCTCTAGGCATAATGGGTATAGTTGTAGTAATAGCAAAAATATTTCTACAGAAGCTATGGATGCTCAAGCTAGACTGGGACGCAGCTCTACCACAGGAACTGCACTCATCATGGATTAAATACCGAGAAGGGTTGAAAACATTAAGCAGCATAAAAATTCCAAGACACGTGCTAGCTCACAGAGTGCCAAAGGCTGTACAAATTCATATTTTTGCGGACGCATTAGAAAAGGCGTATGGCACGGCAGTATACCTACGGGCTGTTGATAAGGAGGATGTTGTATTAGTGCGATTACTATGTGCAAAGTCAAAGTGGCTCCAATAAAACAAACTACATTGCCAAGACTAGAACTCTGTTCAGCCAAAATGGCAGTCGAGCTTTCAGAACGGATTAAACGAGAGAAATTGCTCCAGAAAGGCTAAGCTCTTGTAATCTTTGGTTTTATGGACCCATTTTTCTGCACGGAAGTGAGGCAGCATGGCCAGTCCCATACATCAAGGGACTGCCGAAATCCAGTACTGAGAATCGACACACAATCGCAGCGGCCACCACAGCAGATGATGATATACACTTTGTATACTCAGTGGATCATCGAAATTCCTTCGTTCGACTCAAAAGAATTGTGGCATACGTTCTCGGCTCCATTTCAGCCTGCAGGAACTTCACAAAGCGAAAGAAACCATAATAAGACAAATGCAGGATCAAGAGTTTAAGGGAGATATGTGTCATTTAAGGCAATCCGAAGAAGTGGCAAGGACCAGCGCACTGTCTAGCCTTACCCCCTTCTTGGATGAGAGAGGAATAATCAGGGTAGGTGGACGATTAGAGGCATCTAGCTTATCATATGATGCTAAACACCCGCAGCTTTTACCCTATTCTCATCAATTCACTAAGCTGTTGATAAACAACATGCACATGGAGAGATGCACGTTGGGCCGCAGACATTGCTAGCCCATACTTAGGCAGAAATATTTGCCAATCAAAGGGAAAACTCTCGTCCGATCGGTACTACAACGATGTGTACAATGCGCCAAGGCAAAGCCTAAGTTTTTATCTCAGTTAATGGGAGATTTGCCCAGAGATAGGGTGCAGCCAGCGCGACCATTCGTGAATGTGGGAATTGATTTCTGTGGCCCTACATACACTCACTTCAAAATCAGAGGGAAAAGACAACAAAAGTCGTATATAACTGTTTTCTGTTGCTTTTCTACCAAAACCACGCATCTGGAAGTTGTGAGTGATTTATCTTCAGCGGCTTTTTGGGAGCTCTCAAGCGCTTCATAGGACGCCGAGGTACTCCCAGGAACATTTACTGTGACAATGCCACCAACTTCGTAGGAGCCAAAAACCAACTAGAAGAAATAAAGGACATGATGACAGATAACAAGACGAGAGATACCATAGCAGCAACTTGCACTTCGAAAGGAATTGAATTTCACTTTATACCTCCGCGCGTAACGCACTTTGGGGGACTTTGGGAGGCGGCAGTTAAGTCGGCAAAGTTCATGATGCAAAGAACAATTGCCTCAGCCGCACTGACTTACGAAGAACTTGAGACGGCCGTAGTTGAAATAGAAGCGATACTTAACTCCAGGCCAATAACCCCAATGTCCTCAGACCCCAATGACTTAATGGCGTTGACACCTGCGCGTTTTCTCATTGGGAGCCTTTGACAAGTTCCATCGATCCTAGCGCTCAACACCAGCATACAAGCCTCATCACTCGCTGGAAACTCGTCTTGCACATCAAAAATGAATTTTGGCGCCGCTGGTCCAAGGATTATTTAAGTCAACTTCAACACCGATATAAGTGCAAACAGCGGTGTCAGAACATCGAACCAGGCCACATGGTCATAATTAAAGAAGACAATACGCCCGCCTTGAAGTGGCCACTGGGACGTATAATTAATGTCATCAGGGGCAATGATGGTCTAGTGCGAGTGGCAGATGTTCGAACGTCAAGTGGTATTCTCCGACGAGCAATACATAAGCAAGCACCTCTTCCTGTTGAAGAAGAGCAATCTTCAACGAAGCCTATCGACGGAGCACCGCACTCACTAAAACCTATCAAGTCTAACATCAATGATGGACAAAACATCTCGAAAACGCAGAACAATGTCAGTGATAACTCAAGTCCCATCGATAAAGACGAAAACACCTCAAATAAGGGGTAATACCAATCCCAGAAAAAGGGCTCGGCGGTCAGTAGGCAGCTCAATAGTTACATTATTAATGATATAATTTCTTGCAAAGAAACTGCATACATGTAATACATAAATTCTCACGAGTCACAGAAGAATTTGCTGATAACAAAATCAGAAAGCTTCAGGCCAGACATAAACTGACACTTTTGTTTTTCTCAACCGCGGTGGCTTGCGAGAATACGCAAGATGACATTTTTGTTTTTCCCTGCACTGACTCGTGAGAATTTATGTAAATAGTAAATTTGCTTATTTAATTTCTTTTCTCACACATTATTCTAATTTATTGTATATAAACCAGAATTTGTAAGTTAATAGATCTCAGTTTTTCACAAACTTTCGGCAGTGTGTTTTAATAGTACCATTTTTTTCGCGTTAATCATTTTCTCTTTCAGCAAACTCCTGGTGTCGTGGTTCAAGTACCGCGCATACCTCATCATTCAAGTCAAGGTACAAGAACCTTTGGCTTTTCTACAAACATAAAGTAAAAACACTTTATACAGTAGGTCTTCATTTATATGTTTTATAGCTTTTTGTTCTTTCATTTATTTCTAAAATTAACTTGTCGAGGGTGGCTCAGATTACAAGAGTTATGAGGTAGCCTCGCGCATGTTGTATCTATGCGTGATCTGAATATACATATCTAACTAAGGTAATAAAGAAAAAAATACAGGCCCAAAAGAGGACAACAAATGTCGATTATGTACGGTCATGCGATTTTTTTCTGTATTTTCGGTCCTTCGTTATGTACTACCCTTCGAGATATTATTAGCGGTTTTTGATTTCACTTCAAATAGAGGAAAATTTTCAGCGGCCTCCAGTTTTTATTATATGATTCAAAAGTGTTCCATATAAAAAACAACGCCAACTTTACTTTTATTTACGACTTTATTAAAAAACTGACCTGACTCACTAATGACCTTATTCGCACGCAGGCCACCGACCTCTTTGAAATATAACACCGAACTGGTCATACAGTCAAAGTCCCGTGCTCAGTTAACACTATATATACACGGAAGCGAATCGGACTTTGCGGATATGTAATAACTTAGTTCCAGCATTGCAATCGTGATTTGTCAACAATAAGTAAATGTAAGTATTCACCGGCAAAAGTGAGTTACTTAGCGATTATTCATTGCGTCATCGGTGACCTCCAGCTGTGGTGTTATTGTTATTACGCAGTGCTATTTTCTAACAACAGATAAAAGCTACACGTCACAGTACGAAGTGATGTGCCCATGCGCCTTCGCTACTGCAGCTGTGGTGGTACCATTTGAACGATAATGCAGTAGACAGTATCTCTGCGCGAAAATGAAATAGTGGGCGATTAGTCAGTGCCTAATTATCCCAACAGCTGCCGATTGCTTCCGCCTCCGGCACTAGGGAAGCTGGGCCGCGTGAGTATGTTATTTTGCAACAATAACGATACCGTTTTTTTGTATTGTTGTTTACAAATGTGGCCTACTAGAGAGTGAGGTCCCAGTTTATATATTATTTTCAGATACCTCAGAACTCGAAATGGTGTTCTTATAGATAATTTATGATGTCTCTGTAAAAAAGGTTGTATACTATTTTTCCAGCTTTATAATTTTTAGTGACATTGGATTAAGTGAATTTTCAGCATCAATTTCATGCCACGCCCGTTGCAAGTCTTTTTTGGTATAATTTCTTGTTCTTTTTTATATTAGTAGAGGTACACATATGTATCCTTTAAAAAAATATATAATAGATAATTAATTGAAGTGATTGTTACTAATTTGTGAAGATGGTCTTTACTGGATCCATAAGATTTCACGATTTTACCCAGTATCGACACCGCGCACTGTCATCAAAACTATAAATTTTTTTTTAAGAACTATTTTTTAAAACAATTTTTATTTCATTTAACAACACAAATTTTTTTTATATTAATTTACTTAAACATTTCAGTTAAATTAAAAGCCTTTTTCACACACCTTACATTATTACTAAATTTTTTAAGAAAATAGACTTTTTCACAACATTTCACTAACTGAATGACACTGTCTTCTCGATACTAAGGGTAAGGAAAAATTCGAATGGATTCATCTACCTGATTCTGAGAATATCAACAATAGTCACAAATTGGCTGAAATAACTAATTAATGGTAACCCGCATGAAACCTTAAAAAAAACGAAAAGTTAGTGTTAGCTTTTCTAAACTCTATTATTCATGAAATTTGCAGTGTTTTGTACATTATAACGTAATAATAATACATCATGCAGATAAATTTGTAGTTGAATATGGAAAATCTTGATTTGGAAGAAAACCAGTAAAAAACCTTTTATTACTAATATATTTTCGTTTGAAGGTTGCTATTTTCATAGAGCAATAACTACCAAAATTATGATATTATTCCAAAGAAAGTTCAACCCTTTTCTGTTTATTTTGAAAAAATCAAACTGTTTGGGATAATGATAGGAAATAAAGTCAATAAAGTAAACAGTGCAAACGGCAAAAATTTCTTGTTTTTATATACATATTTTGCATACAATTTGGCGTTTTAAATTCATTTCATCACCGCCAGATGGATGATGTGCTCTTGGAAGCCTACATGTTCAGAAAGTGTTTTACCATCTGAAAACAATTATATAGCTATATATGATAAAACATAACTTAACCACACCCATTTCTTTTGATGGAGCATTAATTTCTGATTCACCGTCACTAAGCATTCTTGGCATTAATATTTCCAGTAAGTTAAACTGGACAGCTCACATCTTCTCTCTTGCCAATGAAACATCGAAATGTCTTCGATTTCTGAAATGGTGTAAGAAATATTTCAGTCCGTCAAATCTAGCGCTCCTCTACAAGTCTTACATTAGCCCTAGAATGGAATACAACTCCCATATATGGGCTGGGGCTGGTTGCACAGCCATAGCTTCATTGGATATTGTCCAAAAGAGAGCCTTCAAGCTTATTGGCGATTTGGCAATAACTTGCACCGCCGCAATGTTGGATGCCTTTGGCTCCTTTATCGCTACATGCATGGTCAATGTGCTGATGAAATATCTAGTCTAATCCTTTGTAGAATGATTCCTGCATGCAATACTCGCGCTGCAAACCGCGCACATCGGCCGTACAGTAAAATTTCGTGATGCTTTTTATCCCGAACAGTGTGAATGTGCAACAGCTTACCATATTCTGTTTTTCTCTCCGGTATACAATCTTCGGAAGTTTAAGGGCGACATACATCGGCACCTCCGCCACCCTCCATTCTCTATCTCCTTCTTGCCATGCTGTGCTTTGCATCATAGGGTATCCCCTGAGCTTGGCTTAATAATAAAAAAAAAATCCAAACAAATATTGTTATGGTCGCAGGCCCACACGATGCAGTCGGCAGTAAGTATTAGATTCTAGGGTATAGGCAGTAGGTAGTAGATTCGGGAGTAGAAAAAATATTTTTTAAGTGACCAAAAATTTTTTGCTTGAGAGGGAAGGTCGAATTTAACAAAACCGAGCTTGTGTCAAGAACGGTTAGTTTTGTCGGTTGTATAACAACAAACATTTTTTTATGAACACAACATTTCTTTTATTATTATAACCTAGATGAAATGTATATGGTATACTAAGATTGTCATTCTGTTTGTAATGCTCAGAAATAATGCTAGTAGAGGAAAATGGGTTGCACGCATAATATTAAAAGTTATTTTGGTTCTTTTCATGTCCGTCCGTCCGTCTGTCCGTCTGTCTGTCCGTCCGTCCACACGATAACTCAAGAACGAGTTCACTTAGAGAGCTGAAAGTTTGAGTGAGCAAGGACTTTAAAAAAAAAGCTAATTTAAGTTCAAAAATGGGACAAATCGGGTAACTCCTTCATAGGGTTGCCATACAAAATTTTGTTCTTTACTATATATTTGGACAGTGACAGTTTTTTTTAAAAATAGGGGAAATTTAAGTTCGAAAATGGGACGAATCGGGCAACTGCTTCGTAGGGCTGCCATACAAAACTTTCGATTTTCTATATTTGTTCTATAGTATGTGTACACGGCCTGAGAACGCGTAACGTAAAGTGCTGATATTCTGTACGCGGTGTTTCGTAGTAATAGTATATAAAGCTTCAAAAATGGACTAAATCGGTTAACCCTTTCTTGGTGTTGCCATATAAGAATTTAGGTTTTTTACGTATACTCTAAAAACGATCAGTCCTAGACGTTTTTATTGTACTGAAGAGTTCTTTAAAATATAAAATGCTATGAAATTGGTTATAATCATTTTTACTGTCAGAAGAACAGTTCTAGAAATATGTGTGAAAAACCACTTCAAAAAACAAACTTGCACACATGCGGGACCATACGAAATTACATACGGGCATAGATGAATATCTAGGGTTTAATAAGAATTGGTCTTAGACCACTTCTAGTTTTTTACTTGTTTACATAGATATATCACTGGGTTTAGATGACAAAGATGTCGAAATTTCGTCTAAATTTCTACTATATTTAGTGGCAGATCTAAGCGACTTGGAAGAAAAATTGCCAAATCGTAAATATTTGGAATCAGTGGTGAGTTCATAGTTAGATTTTTGAATAAATTTTTATATATTCACCACCAACTTTTGGACATGAGATTACTGTAGTGTAGACAACAGGTAGTTCAGGGCTTCATTAGTGTCGTGATGAGATCGTCCCGCACTGCTGATCGAAGCACATAGTATGCTCTCAATATTTGTATATGAAATTTTGATTTTCGGCTACAAAGCCAGTAACTGACACAGTACCTCGGTACTTGTCTTTTAAAATTACACGCAGTAGGCGGAAAATTGGCTGTAGTTTCGTATATTATAAGGGTCTCGAAATACTCAAGCCCTCATTCTATTTACTTTTTATTTTGTTGAAGATTTTCTATAAAACTATTGGACAAATCTACTAGTCACTCAGTGGTAGTAGGCCTAAAAAATTACATGCAGGGAGGTTATGAGAAAATTACCGGTTAAATCTACTAGTAACCCAACTAACAATATAGTTCGAAAAGATGTCGGCTCAACCTGTTAAGAGAGCAGAATTTTTAGTGGACCTTACCTATATTGGTCAATTAGACGTCGATTGGACGTCGAGTTCCCAATGCTCGGAATAAACTGGAAGTATTTTGGACGTAAATATAAGATAATATAGGACAGATTGGCAAATAGTATAAGACATTATAAGATTAAGTGTCTTAAATAGTCATCAATTCGACGTCTATTCGATGACCTGTAGGCCCAATTGTGACCAGTTTGTAAGAGAAAGAGAGAACATGTTTTGTTTATGTTAATGGAACTTGTACCAAATTACAAACTTAATAAGGAAAAAATCAAAATGGATGTTAGATCTAACATAATTTAGCTTTATTAATACATTTATTAAATAGATTTTATGCATTGTGTATGCATGGAAAATAGCTGCAAGATAAGATTTCTCTTAATGCCCTATTAGGACATTTTGTGTTATTTAGTTTTAAAGAAAGCAGCTGTCAAACGCGTTTACGTATAGCAGCTGTCATTATGCACAGACGATTCTGGTTAGTTTTAGAAACCACGAAATTACCAGAAGTAGGTTTTGCTATACAATTTATGTCTATAGGAAGGTCTCCAATATTATGAGTTGTTAACAGTTTTAACAAATTGCTAACTGCATTAAGCTCAATTTGTGTTAACGCCCAATTTCTCAAATCATCTAATAATGTCAACTTTTCCTCAAAATATTTTTGTTCGATTTCATCATATTCATCGACTTCCGGACTGTAATCTCTATGTAATTCATCGTCAGGTATAGACATCCTCGATTCACTATCTGCAATCACTTCATTATTTGTAGAAACATTAACATTCGGTCTTTTCTCTACTTCTTTATTCACTCTACGAGTAGTTATTTTTTTCACTTTTCTATTGTATTGTGTTGTGAACCAGTATGGCTTAAAGCATGGCTTAACTTTCTTTTGGTTTGGCATTTTTGTCACTGACACAACTAGTGCTTCACTAAACGTCACTTGGTTTTTCCTTCTATAAGTTGAATTTAGGTAATAAAAAAAATTACTGCTCGTTTTGTTACGTCCAAAAACGACATTAGCGCTTTAAGGTTTATTATTTAAGGATTTTTTACAAGAGGCATTCATTAAAAAACTCCTTGATTGTGAACCTAATTCGAACTTTTAAGTCCATCCCGATTGGAAGTCCTTAAATAGGGCAAGATTTTTCTACATCTGACCTCAAGAAAGTCTTAAAGGCCCGATCAAATTTGTGGTTGAAATCAGGGAACAAATTAGGTTGAATCTTCTAAAGTTATTGCCTAAAACCAAACGGGCTTTGAAGACAAACATTGGGCTTAATTTTCCTATATCCAGCCTGTCGAAATTCTTTGGAGTTCATCTAAATTACGAGTCGAAATTTAGAAAAAAATTAAGAATAGCTTCCCAAAATGACTTAAATAATTTTAACCTCACACTGTTATTTTGCTGATTAGCCCAACAGGTGGCTGCAATGAGCGCTTAGTGGAGTAATCGACGATTATGATAAAAATTAACCTCACATGGTAATTGTTAGGTAAAATGATATTTTAAGTTAAGTTATTAGTCATCGCGATATCAAGTTTCCGTTCGGTTCCGAATACTTGTAGAATATTTAGTTAAGTTAGGTCAGTTTTGTTGTCGTAACAAAGAATTAATGTGTAAAGAAATTCGAGAGTTTTATTCATTTCGGTTGTTAATTGATATTTTCTATTTTAAACCCCTAAAAGCCTAATGGATTTTGAGAGTTTTGTGGAAGTTATAATTAGAGTATTATTGACTAGAGCTATGTCTTTAAAATCAAATGGACTATTAGGGCTAAAAGTTATCTCCAAATTAAGTAATATTTTACAAAATATGCAAATATGAACTGCACGATTTTACCTATCTTGCTAATTGGGAATTTATTCCTAGTACACCTAACAAATTGCTAGTATACATATACAGGTGGAAATTACTAGAAAATTACCGAATCTACTAGTAATTTATTGGTAGTACCCCAAAGAAATTAGTAGTACATAGAGATACTGGGAAATTACTAGAAAATTGCGGGTTAAGGGACACCAATAATGTGACCCTTTCAAAAAATTGATATTTTTTTTGCATTTTTCGATAGTTTATACTTTCAAGAATAACATGCTAAAATTTCAAGTATGTGTATCTCAAATAGTTTTCTTTATGCCGCTAGTGTAATACCAACCGATATACCCGAATACTAGGAGAGGCGATGAGCGGTGAAAGAGGTGGTCAGAACTGCAAAAACACATACACACATACATAAACGCGACTCGAACGCACAGCCACATACACACGCCAGTGTGTGGCAGCAGCAGTTATCAGTGTCACAGGAGATACACAATCGAGAGCGATAATCACCTCGGTGTATTTTCCAGGTGACAACGAATGTGTCCCGCCAACTGCCATCCAAAAACTGGTCGAACACTGCAGTGGAAAAAATATTCATCTGATACTTGGATCCGATGCAAACGCCCGCCACACCGTCTGGGGGTGTTCGGACATCAATAAACCGGGTGAGTCACTTATTGAATTTATATTTTCATACCTCCAGATTGAATCGCGGCAACGGACCAACATTTGAAAATATTTCAAGGCAAGAGGCTCTCGACAAGACTTGGAGCCTACTCGATAATCTCTAAGGTTAGCAACAGGCATGTTTCAGAGGAACCCTCAATGTCAAATCATAAACAGATAAGATTTTACATTGAAACTGATTATACTGAAACACTGACATATCGTGTTGCTAGCCATACATACTGGCATGCCTACAATAGGCAACTAGCAGAAAGCCTGAGGGAATCCATCCACACTTTCAAAACAAGTGCGAACATTGAAATAGCCGCTAATTGCATCCAAAAAGCTGCGGTACCCTCTTATTATAAGAACTGCCCTCTGAAGCAAAGGGCGACAAATTGAAATGTCCCCAGCTGGAATAATCAGCTTAATTAACTCAGGATAAAAATCCGCAAACTATGCAATAAAGCGAAAAGCGCATCGGACTGGGAAGAATATTAACTAGCCCTAACCGAATATAACCGGAAATCAGGAGATCCAAATGGCGATCATGGCGTAGATTCACAAAAAAAATTAATGAAACACCTGCCTGCTAGAATCCACAAGGTCTTGTCAAAAGCACCTCTTGACACACTCGGATTAGAATTACTTGTTAATTCACTGATTATTTAACCAGTAGTGGCTTGGAGGTTTGTCAATAAGGCTAAAACCATATCAAAGGGAACCGACACAATATAGCATGCTGACTGTAAAATAATCGCTATTCCGGATCCAAAAACGCTGAAAACGTTATTATGTAACTGACTAATGCTTTCCGATTTCATTCTTGGTATCAACTTCTGTATGCTACATTACTATAAAATTTCGATACCTATTCTATTCTAAATTGTAAATTCAAGTAATACTAAAAAACTTTGTATAAATTTTATTGCCAAATAATTGCAAGATATTCAATTTTGCAAAGTATTGAAAAGTTGCTACATTTCAACTTACCAATTTACTTTTCACTACGATGTTTCAACCAAATTATCCAATTTTCTCTTAATAGCTATTTACAGTCCATCATTCTCATGAAATCAAATATAAAATAGCATAGCTCTCCAAACTAGTTTCCGCTTTAATGAATTAGGTTATTTTACTAATTTATTGCAATTAGTATATGCATCGTCTTTTAAATGTAAAATGTCGCAATTAAACTTCACCAAGTCATTCATCTCAAGTTTCTAATTGCGGAGTGAAAAAACTTTCTTTTCGGAATTTATCTTCTCAATTTCGCGTAGTTTCTTGTGGATTTAAAGGAGGGGTAAATGAAATTGGGAGACGTTGACAAAATGGAAAGCATGTTTGGAAGATTACAGAAATACTTAAGATCCAAGGAAAATTCCTTTATGTGCTTAGAAAGCCCAGAATTGCCGGAAGAGAATTCCTATACCATTCGTTTCTGAACCAACTACTTGCGATGCAGAAATACAGTATACGGTATACCTTATTTGCTTCTTCACAGCAGAGCCTTAGGTGCAAATTTTAAAAGACATATACTAGCTATGGGGAGAACTGAGTCACGAAGATACTTCATTATGTCGAGGCATATAATTTATTAACTCTTACAGGAATACCGTTTCCTATACGTAGCCCTAAGGTAGCGTGATTTCTGATAAAGGAGCTTGGTAGAGTTTGTAAAATATTTCGTTGTCTCGTCCATGTAAATCCCACCGTACGCTATTTCTTACGTTCTATTTAACTCCTGTTTGCAATTTCATGCTCCTCGTTTCTGCCAAGCATTAACTTTTACTTAATTAAGTAAAATTCTTATTATATGTTAACTAAATTAAAATTTTGCTAAAAGAATTGTATAAATAATTTGCTTATAAGTACCACCTGATAACGAATTTTTCTCAAGCTGCAAGAAACTATTTTTAGAAAGGCGACAAAATGCCTATGCATACATATCGATGACATGACTACACAATTCGAACAAACAATGTGCAATCTGCTTACTAAGAAGACAGGTGGAATCAGTATTTCTGGCTTTAAAAAATTGCTTGATAAGTGAATCAAACGCATTAATTCACCTTTGACGGAGTAAAACACATTTGAACACGCAAACCTGATCAAAAATCCAAGCAAACTCAGCGGACAAGCCTAATAATCAATGTCAGTTAGCCCGTGGCCCATGAAACAACGGCGATAAACTATCGGGTATTTAGAGATTTTTCGCTTGATATATTTTCACAGGTATGATGGCAGCACGATGTCGCTAGCAAACTTGGACTTGCTTGTCCGCCCAATACTACTATACCTTTTGATCCTGGCCTGTATATACATAGTCTTCTGTTGGATCGTTTTGGGTATGTTGCCGCTAATACGGAAGTTCCGGATTTAATTTTGAGTTATTGAAGTTATCGCGGCCTTATCATTATGCATACAAATGCTCGAATTGGGTCCATTACATTTACAGCGAATGGTACAAAAGTGAAATGCAAAAATTCGTAATTAAATTTCATAAAACGTCTGCATGAAATTGTGTTAAAATTAGCAAAATAAAAGAAATAAGAATTTCTGTATACATATTAATTCGAATACATATTCATAAAGGTGGATGCACAGCCATAAAATAGCTAATATTCAAAAAGGCAAACAAAAACATAAATTTGCTGCCGTCTTAAGGACGTAATGAATTTTTCATGAAAACGACTCTCCTATGTAGGATCGAAGGCTTCTACAAGTATTGAAAATATTTTTTAAAAATTTCAATGTCCAGGGTGAAGACAGGGAAAGTATTTCGGGGAAATTCTCAACGCAGAGGTAACCTTATGCTACAACTGTCATTTCAATCAAAAAGTATAACAGAATCAATCTTATATTATCTAAAGGCCACTCTATTTATTTCTATTATGGAAAAACAGAAAAACAACACAAGTAAAAAAATTTTTTTTTTAAATTAAGGAAAAAAAAACAAAAAGGTAGCTTAAATATTTACAAAAGGGCTTAAAAAGAATCCATGTTCCATGTTACCATTACATTTATGGGGCAATTGGCTGATGCCCCTCGGCTATCATTAGAGGAAAGACAGTTTTGTTACATATCCCCTAAAAGAAATAAACAGTTAAATAGAAGGCATAAACATATGTAACTCGATTGAGTTCTATTCATATATCAATGCTTACAGTAGTCAGTGACGACGTTTCATATTACGACAGCGGAGTCTAGTATAGGTCTGCAAATAGGAGTACTCGGAACTAAACTGGAGTGCATGTTACCATGTATGAATTACGTATTTTTGTATTTTTATATTGTCATTTTAGTGGGTATGAGGATAAGTTTCCGCCATTTTTTAAACAAAGTTTTCGTATATTTAAATAATAAAATACATAATTATTATATGTAAAGTATGCATCATCGGAAGTAACAACTTTTTTCCATCTTTCAGGTAGGAAACGGATTACTCGAAGAAAATAATCGACTCGACCATTCCCATCGCATGCAAACGTTTACCGACAGTCGATCTGTCAACAATAAATTCTTCGGACAAATTTAGAGTTAGAGTTGAATCTTCATCGAATAATTCTTCCAGTTGTGCATCCTAGAATTTTTCGGTACCCATTCGCGTTCTTTTTCACACGGTACCGAGAATACAAGGTATTCTCATTACGAAGCACCTTCCCTCATTACGTACAGCGTTGTCAAAGTAGCATAATTTAGGCCAATATAGCATATTTTTCCAGCATAATGTTGAAAAAAAAAAATATGCCAGCATAAAAGTGGCATAAATATTTTGGATTGTAGCATAATTTGATCATAAACAACCAAAATTATTCTTCATAAACTTTTAATGGGAAAAAAGAAAAACGAGCGATTAAACATACTTTAAAATCGAATGTACCCTTATTCAATAGAATTAATAATTTAGCTATGATACAACGATGGTTTCGGCTTCGGATTCGAATCCGATGATTATCAAAATCTGGGCACTTCGATTCCGCTGCGTAGTCGATATTGCGTGATAAGTATTTGTATTTGATATTCGAACTCGAAGTGGCTTCAGTCTACATCAAATTCGATCCCTGAACCTGAAGCCAAAACCAAAGCCGCAATCGTGCATATGCTGCCAAATTGTTCGCATGGTTCTATTTTCTAGCGATGCAGAAGCTGTTTTCTAATCGTTCTGTAATCTTCAAACTATTTAATTGTGTTAATCATGATTATTGGTTAATTTTAAAAGATACTGAGCGAAAATCGCTAATGGAGAAGTAAATTTAAATTTGGATATTTGCAGGTAATTGTAATTTACTTTATGTCTTTATATTAGATGGCTTAAACAAAAACCATCAATTCAGACCGATATAGATGGTAGTAATTCTGCGAAAATTGCATCACTCGAACCCGGCATTATTGTTTTTTTTTTTATAGAGGCACGGAACAGGAGAAACCCATCCCAAGCATAGAGGCCATAGTGGCCCACTGTGCTGTCCTGCTAGAAGCCCATTCAACAAAACCTTCCTGTCCTCTTAATGAAGCGCATCAGGTCTTGGTGAGGAAGGTTTTTCAGCTCATCTACAGATAGAAGGGTAGACCGTAGAGTATCCAGTCTGCTCCGGGCGAAGGCCGGACACTCACACAAGAAGTGTTCGGTTGTCTCAGGCTCTCCTTCCAGGCAGGACAGACACTCAGGGTTGTCAACAACTCCCATCCTTGTAAGATGAGCGGAGAATCAGAGCCAGCCCTAGCTAAAAGGTCAGCCCTTTCATTCCTCATGATCCCCATGTGACCAGGAACCCACAGGACGGACACTCCACTGACGACCTGCAATCCCCCAGTAACTTAGACGTTATCCGAGGGCCACTCAGAGCCATCAAGGCTGCCTGACTATCCGAAAGGATAGCAATGTCGTTCCTCTTGATTTGCATATCAAGGGCTAACATCGCTGCCATTGAGATGGCGGAGACTTCAGACAGTAGTGTGTCTTTCAAGTGTGTGTAGTGGCATTAATGTTAGTAAAAAACAAAATACCGCGGAATTAAAATTGACTAGGAAAGGCCACGTAGATCAATCAATATTGGTGTTCAGTTCCCCTAAAAGAAAAAGGTTTGCTCTATTTAAATCATAAATTTCCTCATATGTATGCATAAACACAAATTTTACATTCAGGATTCATAGTGGCAAATATGGGATGAATTTATGGAGGAATGAGTCTGCCTTCCAAGAATGGCTGGAAATACTCAACCGTAATGGAAATAATCCGTTGAAAGTTAGAAGCAAACAATGTAACTACCTTTTGAAACCAAAAAAGTCAGTTCTTATGCTACATAAGAATAGCCAACAGCATAGGTTAAGTATGTCAAATCTTCATTTAAACAAGCAAGTTGATTTTCTACTAAAAATTAGTGATGCAATTAAAGCCAACGAAATTAGATTTTCACTTTTTGTAGTACGCCATACACATCGTTACGCATTTAACTAGTGGATACAAAAATATTTATCAGAATAATATAAAAGCTACGACCACTAAACTTAGCCAAACGAAATGTACAGCTATTATTAAAAAATTTATACGCCCTTACTTCGTTGAAAAGATAAAGGAAGATATTGGAAATTCTCCGTATAGCTTAATTATAGATGAGTCGACAGATACATATATCTGTCCAAAAGTATTTGGACGCAGTAATAAAATATTTTAGCTTTTCGCGCAATGAAAGTGTTACATTATTTTTTAAATTAATCCAGCTGGAAGGTTGTACAGCTGATGTTATTGTTTATGCCGTGAAGAAAATCATGTTGGAATTCGGATTATCTATTGAAAAATTATGTGGACTTGGAACCGACAATGCCAGTGTCATGGTAGGAAGAAATAATGGTGTATATCAAAAATTGAAAATCCTACAATAGTTCTGATCCCTTGTGTATGTCATTCCTTGCAGCTTGCGGTATCGTTGGCAGCAGAGATCTGTTTACCAGAGGAAACTGAATATTTAATTGCAGAGACGTATAATTGGTTTAGCAATTCACTTGCCAGGCAATCTGCATATGCCACATTATTTCGCTTAATAAACAATGATAGAATAAAAAAAAATTTTTGAGATCTTGCCGGACAAGGTGGATGTCAATATTTTTTTCAATTGAAAGGATTTTAGATCAATAGCTTTTAACTTAGGACTCACTTTGGGATAGCTAAAAGTTCTGAAAAATGTTACAAAGCACAAACACTGTATCAATTATATTGCAATGATGAAATATTGGCGTTTATGGAATTTTTAAGATATATTCTCCAAGAAGTAAATAAAATTAATTAATTGTTTCAAAGCGAGAACGTTGACATCACAAGAATATTGAACGATTTGATATTTTTGATCAAATTTGTCGTACACATTGTTGTTCCAAAATATTTTCCGGCCTTCGAGGTTTTAAATACTCCGCTAAATGAAGATTATTTTATATCTCAAGCATATTAAAGATATAACACAAAAAATTACTAATTAAACTTAGTATTCATAGTCAAAGTAAAGTTCGCGCTAAATGTGTATAAAGTTTTTGTTACATTTAGCCAATCAGCCGTCTTTTCTGAAAATTAAGTGCCTTATTCCAAAAATCATTTTTGACAAAAGACGACAAGAAAATGCAGAATCAGAAGTAATTTTTTTAAGAGGATTATTTGAGAAGGATGAAAAGAAAGTTACAAAACTGTGCAATCAATTTAACAAACTACTTTTAATATACTGGTTTTGGGTTGAAATATCTCAGTACAAAGATGCTCTAGGTAATTCCTTTAAGGATTTAGTAGATTTCGCATTTAACTTTCTGAATTTACCATTTTCCAACGCAGAGGTAGAAATAGTATTTAGTAACATGAATATTATAAAAACAAAACTTAGGAATAGAATGGATTAAAACTATTAAACTCAATTCTGATTACAAGAATGTGAATGAAAACAAATAAAACGTGTTGTTATTCATATAAAATAGAAAACGAGATGTTAGGAAATATGGGCAAGAGCAGTATGTATAATTTTAAAGAAAATGACGAAAATGATGAATTCGCCCCAATATATGATATATTGTTAGAATTAGATTAGACGCATTTATATGATTTTTCTTTTTCGTTTTATGAAAACAAGAGGCTATTTTTGTTAAAGTTTTTTTTATATTATTATATTATTTATTAATGTATATTAAATGTACCTATATTATATTCTTGTTACGCTTGAATGGCGATTACTTTATACCAAAGTAATATGAATAAATAAACACATTATTTTTCAAATTATGCTACTTGGCATATTTTTTCCTACTATTAGCATAATTATCGACAGAACTTGTGGCAACACTGATTACGTAACGAAATATCGTGAAATGTGTAGGAAAGTACGGCATACAAAGAACACAATATTCTCTCTCCTCTCCTCTCTATTGAAAAACAATTGAAATGTATATACGTTAATTCACAAAATTACGTCATAGCCGTTCAGCCTAGTACTGTGGTCCGTACTAACTAAGTTTCAGCGAGTTTCTATTATCGGGCCGTTCTTTTGGCAGCTAAATTATATAATGATATAATGTTTCTAGGCTCAAACAGGTTTTGTTTTTGTCTTAAATTAAATTAACTTGTGAAAATATTATTTTCGCAGTAGCACTGCTATCATATAAAGGAAAAATGGATCCAATAATTTTTTCCAGTTTCGAGAACATTTTCTCACCAAGGTCATTTTTTAAATTAAAATCTCTGTTCCAATAATTTTCTAAATCAACAGTCAACAACTTCAATTTGGAATTATATATCTTCCTTTTTTATCTTATGAGACTTGCACTAGTCCATGATACAAAGATTAACATAGTATGGCCGATTCATCTGTCAATTTTGTGTTTATATAATTTGGAGACAAATGTCAATGTGTCAATTTTAATCTTAATTATCAAAGTGGAAAAAAATGTCTAATTGGAAATTTCTTTGCTTTCCCACCAGCACATAATTACTTCTTTCGAAGCGATTTGCACGAAGAAACTAATGTTTTTATTAAATATTTCAACTTATTCAACACATCTTTCAGTCAATATAACACGAAAAACTTCAAATTCACTGGATATGACATTTGTCTCCAAATGACGTTGCAACACAACAAGTTCCTCTCAATCGGCTATATCTTGTTAATCTTTGCATATGCAGTAGTCTGGAGAAAGACTCTACATAAAGTACGGTTATAATATTCAGTTTCTGCATTTTACAGCATAGCTTATTCTTAGTTTATAATTCTCTATATGAAGCTGAATTGTGGAGTCAGCTCCAGAAACTGAATATATGTATGACCACATCCATAAAGTGAATTTTTACAAACCTTCTTCTCTCAAAACTTTTAAGTTTTACAATAAGAATTCAAATGTTTTGAATTTAAATTTTTTTTTAATAGAATAAGTTTGTACATTGTCAGAAATTATTGTGAATGTTGAAACGGAGTACTTAGCGGAATGGAGGAGCACGTGAGTAGGTACATAACCCTGAATTGGAGTCTATACTTCGATCGGAGTAAAACGTCAACAGTATAGTAGTTGGTTTTGAAGTTGGGCTAAATTTTGAATTTAGATCTGGTTCCCCTAAAGAGTCTTAGCGAATTTCCGTTGTAAGAATAATAGTGTTATGAACGGTAAAAAAATGTCTTAGAACCCCTCTGATTTAACCGCTTTTTGCACATGGATACCATTTGTATAATAGAATACAAGATTTGTGCATTGATTTCGATCAGCGCAATATTGGCTGTGACTTTATGACTTGATCCAAAAGTGTGCCAATAATTTTAAAAAGATAACTCTGTTTAGATTTGTGAACTAGAGAATTATTTTTGTTATGCAAATCTTGATATTATTTTAAAGACACAATATAGAAACAGCCAACCTTAGTGTATTTTGTAGTAAAAGATAATGTAAAACTTATTATCCAATTATGTTTAATAAAAAAGTCTGAAGAAATTAAAAATACTATACCCAAATGGACTTGCCGTACTTTCAAAATAAATGGCTTAAATATTACATTTACTTATGAATTTTTCGAGTTAATTAGTGTTTCAGTTCAAAAAAAATGCTCAGAATAATAATATCTGACAACTTCCAAGTGCTCTTAATTATAATATTGCTTTTGCTTTTTTGGAATTTATTTCGTTCTTCATTACACATATATGAAAAATAAGCAACATTTGTGAAGTATGCAATCAATTTTATTTTTCTGACTGTAATGGCATTCAACTGAGTGAACTTTTTCAAAAATGGTAAGGAAATACTCTGTTTCTCCTCTCAGAAACCGATTACCAATTACTATTCGCGTTCATATATACATATACCCATATATATAAAAAAAAATTCCGTACACAGTGGATACCAGTACCAGTCATATCTTTGCGCAGGATCATAAGACAGATTTGAATGCGTAGGTACACTTCCCACGCAACGCTTCTTAGTTAAGTCGGTCAAAACTTCAACGAACAAAGCAATCTACTTTCCTTAATATGAACTCTGAATTTCGTCTTGAAAAGATATTTCAATCAATCCAAAAACTGTTAACAGTATATTCCATTTTGCAGTCCTTGAATCAGGTCAAGCACACAGAACTTGTCATTGGCTTAATCAGTCTATTTTTAGGTCACTGAAGACGACTATAATGTGAGAGCCTGTTTATTTATATATTTTTGATGTTGTGTATGGAATTTTGTTAGCAAAGGAAAATTCTTGACGAATACAAACAGTGACTCGCAAAACTGCTCGTATAAAAAGTTTGCTACCTCTATAATGTATGGTAAAGGGACGTCGTCAAAACGAAATCATTAGCTGAATAACGCTCAAATAGACGAAATATGTAAGCACTTGTAAGCTGTCAAATTAAACGGCATTATAATAAATGTAATTTGTCGATTTCATGGCGCAATTACATCAAAAGAAGTATTTGGTCTCAATAATTTATACTACATATAGTATAGTAAACTAAAACATTGTGTGTAACAGTGCAGCGGGACAAGTCGATTAATATAAATGTTTTCAAGACTGAACAAGTAAAAATATTAGAATTGGTTGTCTGTCGTTCGTTCTCACGATAACTTCAGAAGGCGTTCACTTAGAAAGCTGAAATTTTGCGGACGGGGCATTTTAAAAAACATAAATTTAAGATCAACAAGTAAAAAAGTTAGTAGACCCGCTCTCAGTGTAAGACCAATTCTTATGATTCCCTAAATGACTGCCCGTATGCGATTTCGTATGATCCTCCATTTATGCAAGTTTGATTTTTGAAGTGGTCCTTCGCATATATTTCTATTACGGTTCGTCGGACAGAAAAAATGATTATAACCAATTTTATATGATTTCATATTCTGAAGAACTTTTCAGTACAATAAAACTGTATACGACTTATCGTTTACAGTATACGTAAAAATCCTAAATTTTTATATGACAACATCAAGAAGGGGTTGCCCGATTTGGTCCATTTTTGAAATTATATTTATGGTTTTTATGAAAACACCATGAACAAAATTTCAGCTCTCGACGTTGACGTCTACTCAAATAATTTATCTTAACCAAATGACTACGATTCCCCAAAAAACTCTCAACTGAGTAATAAATAATTGCATAGTGGAATGTGCCGTGGTCCGATGAATTCGAATCAATCTGCCTACAGATTCGGACTATGACCACACATTCACTCTTGCAACTATTACTCAGCTGAGAATTATTGAGCGTAAAATGGTAAGGTTACTTTTTAATCAAAACTATTTTATTATTTTGTTAAGTAAGGTGTATAGTAAGTGTAGACTTTGGGAAGGTAAGGAGCCAAGCTTAAAATTACTGTAAGACTATGTTCCTGTGTGGAAAATAGTTTAGGCTTTATGGCATATATAAAATCAATGTCTGTTGTCACTTTTCCATAAGAAATATAAAACGTTTAAGAGAATTGGACTAGTATGCACACATATAGATTTCTGTTTCTTGGCTTGTAAAGTATTTGTCGAGGGTTTTGATTGCCGTCTTCATGTTCCAGGCCGTGTGACATCAAATTCTTTGCACGTATTAGAGAGTCAATCAGCCTAAGCAGACTTTCAACGTATATACGAAGATTTCTGGAGAAGGTGGTCGGTCTGCTGACTACCTCAATAAATCTTCAAATCCGAACAAAGTGGATGTCAACCCAGCCCAACCTAAATGTTGGTGCAATCGTCCTCCTTCGGGAGGAGGCTCTACCCTCATATCAGTGTGCACTATAAAAGGTAATTCACGTCCATTTTGAACCGGGTGGAATCTTCCGGGTCGCCTCCGTAAAGTGCAAGAGCACCATGCTGAAAAGAACTGTGAGCAAGCTACATCCATTACTCTTATATGAGGAACCCATGAAAGAAGTGAAAGTTCAAGGCGGGCAGAGATTGGTATTTAATTTCTTTCGTCTATACGTCGAGGTGGGCAGTGATACCTAAAAGTCACATAAAAGCCATTCATGACTAGTACAAAAATGCAATCAATATTGTACCTCTTAAAAATTCCTTCAGTACATTGTAAGGTGTACTTTAAATTCTAATAGCTCATATGTACATAAGTGATACACATACATTCCCATAATCTTTATATACCATAGCTCGTTTTGAATTATTATTATATTTGTCACATATTCTGTCCCTGCAAACATCATGATTCGAAAACGATGTGCTAGCAAATCGTAATATCTGGCTTGAACTTCGAGATCGAACGGAAAACAGACTACCAGCGTAGGAACATGATTCTCGACTTATCAACCCGAGATTCTCACTCGATAGCGAATTGCTTTAGATCCTAAGCCGAACCGAAGTTGATGTTAAAACGAAGTTATGAGCACAATGTGTTTGTGTTAGTGGTGTTATATATTTCTTATATATATTACGAGAAGCGAGCTATTCTCGTATCGTAAGCGATTCACGCAAAGCAGAGCGAGTTTTTATTGACATTCAATTAGAGCGCTGGAAATTGACATTTCGTACGTCACAGAGAAAAGTGACCGAACTCAAAAAATGCAACTTTTCAGGAGAGCGAACAAACGAAATACTTAGAATTAATTCTAGCTTGCTCATCCGCATGCTCGTAAGTTGTGTCGTTTTTCTTTGTTACTAAATAAATATTTTTACAAGTTTGTTTTTTAAAATGACACAACTCAAAATACAAATTTTAAGAATTAAATTCCGTTTTTCGGAAAAGTGACAAAACTTTAAATAATTCTGTTAAAATGTCGAAAACATATTTATGTTTGCAATAAAGATCGTCACAAAGAAAAGTGACACTATCGCTATCTGGCTGCAAAAAAAAATCAGACAGAAATATGCCGATTTCACCCAACGATAGAATCGAAGGTTGCGAATCTCATCGTGTAATTATTTCAAAAACGACAAATTTTGTGTTTGGTCAACCTATGTCTATGTGACGTACGATTTATTCATTTTAAGTGGAAAATAAGGTCCGTGAACATTATTGTCTTGGTCACTTCATCGCGCCTTTAATTATGTCACTTATCAAATAAACACTAGACATTTTAGCACATGTCACTAAACAGATAAATTATATTTGTGTTTTGAGCATTATCAGTAAGTGATGAGTTATTTCTATCTTACTCAGAGAAACGAAGGAATCTCGGGAGAAGCTCGAAATACTTATTTCTTGCTCAAATTCGAGATTACTTCGAGAAATCGAGCTCTTCGCTAAAATGTTTGCAGGGGTTTCTCAAATTGTAAAAAACATCACATCAATACACAACTTTGAAGACCACAACATATATGTCGATTTTAAGTATAGGCATACGACTCGAAGTAATGTTATTGTAGGGTGTACTGGCAAGGAACGGAGGACTGCAAAGATCGAGAATCTTCATTCAGCCCCGATTCAGAGATCGGCGAGAATTTCTACAAGCAATGTAACACCTTAGAGTAGCTCTTAAGCTCATAAGCCCTTTGGTTTAATGGGAAAAACTTGGCCCAACTTGTTAAATGTGTGGTATGCGATAAAAGATCAAAGATAGTTTATAGATTAAGGGACATCGGGGGTACAGATCCTGGATGGTGGCATGTTTGTGATTTAAAGTCAGGAGTGTCGGAATAGGATAGTCTAGAGGATTTTAAAGGCAAAGTTTGAGTCCGCGTTATTAGTGCTCCCGCAAAAGGGTAGATTCATCATAAAAAGTAGATGACAGGATTGGTCAGAGTTGGTCAGGCAGGTTACAGTCGCGCATGTAGTAGGTATGGGCAAGGGATATTCAGGGATTTAGATTGTCTCACCGAAGTTGAACATATCCGGAGTGGAGAAAACCCCAGATGCAAATGTAAGACGAGACGTAGTATAGCTCGTGGAAAGCCGTGCGATAAGATTGGGATGCACGCCTTGTTAGCAATTAATTATATGGAAAAAAGGTCGAAAAAAATCCAAGGGAGTGTCATGTCTAGCACCATAAGTGCTAACTAGAGGTTTGCATTTGATAATAGAGAAGGGACGATGATTATTAACAGTATACAGTTCAGTACCAAAGGTAGCGGTTGACGATTGGGAGAGTACGGTTGGAGGTAACTAACGATTTAGATGGGCATCGTTTTGTATGATGAATAAATCAAGTGTGGAGAAAATCAGGGTAAAAATTTTGTTCCGGATTTTTCATAACTACCTAGGAAAGATCGGGTAGTTGAAAGTTTCATGGTAGGAAATGAAACTGTAACGAGGAAAGGGAAGGATGTAACGCATGGTATCGTTACATGTAAATATTTGTCCATGAGGTAACGAAGCATAATTAACGCACTAGGATAATGAATCGCTCACTATATGGAAACAAGGTAAATAAATATAGAACGTAGAGTATGATGTCACGCATGGTCCATATAAACATAGTCGAATGCGATTAATGATTATCAAGTAATCAATTAGGTATTTAATGAATTATCACATACATGAACGCAAATGACGAATGAAAGTAATGCCGAACATAATCACAGTATATAGACACAATCATATAACGAACTAACGCTGAAAAAGAAATATTATTATGTTCTATTGTAAATAAACAAGATGTAGACTGCATGGCTTAATTCCCTCGAGTAGAAGTGCAAAGCCCTACTGAATACCACCAACGTTTTATGATCAGTAAAGCTCCGCAGACCTTTTTAACAAATATAAATGCGCCAAAAAATTATTCCAATATGTGTTACATCACTTGTGCCGTAAATAATAATCGCAGATGTACTGTAACAATAGCTAACGATGAAATATTGTGCACTTTGCCGAAATTATTACACTTAAATTTTAAACTGTCTATAGTAGAATCAGAAATCTCAGCGTTGTGGCATAGAATTTAGGTCTGTTATGATAGTAGATTTTTGGATTGTTGTGAACGTAGACCCAGTTAGAGAGCTAAGTAGTTAAGATTTTCACTTGGATCTCCAGAGTATGAGGCAAGCAGTTGTTTGAGAGGTAAATTTAGATTCATTACGATTTATAAGTAAAAACTAACTGAGTGAATTAGAAGGTAATAATAGGCTCAGGTAGAAAATATATGTTAGGCATATACATATGTTCAGCTAATAGGTTAGTTGTAACTTAAACCGCGTGGAGGTCCGAAAGTGGTGGCAGCAAGTTGCATGAGTCCCGGCGGACATTTTTGGTTATTCAGAGAGTGAGTAGTACGAGCATCACGAGCTCTAAAGAAAAGGTTTAATTTAAAACTGGAAAAGGAAGTTAATAATACAAAATATATGTAAAGTGGGCTGTATCCCCAGGCGTGCGTGAATTTAGTGCCCAAGCAGTAAGAAGTGGCGACATCAGTAGGAAGATACCACAACGCAGAAATGGCATTGTAAGAAGAAAAAAATTGTGAAGGAGTAGCCTGTTCTAACATCAAAAATGGAATACCAAATATAGTTGTACCCCTTTTAATGACGTTTACAATTGTTGTCTGTATTTTGCTTAAAATTACTGTCCATGTGAGTTACTAACAGGAGTTTATATAAGATCCTTAATTAGTACAAATGACACAAAAGTCGATAAGGTAACGATGCCGATATTAGTAAGAATAACCAGCCAACGATATGATTAAGAATACGAGACAAAGATACGAGTAAGAATACCAACCAAGGGATTCAGGGCGACCTGATGCCAAGAAGCTGTTATTTGAGTGGGAGCATTCACACACAGTAAGATCAGCATATGTTAAGTATGTCTAAATATCATAAGGCAGTCAACAGGTGTACATTTATATACCTAACTCTTAAGTATTGAATTCTATATAAAATGTTGGCATGAGTGAGTTTTCCGAATTTTAATCCAATCCTTGTTCCACTATAAAATTTTGAGAAAGAATGGAGCGTTATAGTATTAATGTCCACCCTCACAGTTTTTCGAATAACAATGCAAATCTTGTATTCACGAGGACTGAAGATTAATTCTTTTCCATAGCACCTGCTTGCCTTTTGGACCCAAATATCATGTTCTTGCCTGAAATCTCTGCTTTACCTGTTGCACAAAGATTCCAATGACTTTTTACTTTCTTTGGATAAAATATCTCTGGGTATCAGGCCTTCAGCGCAGTTTGGTCAGAACCGGTAATTCTTCAACCAACAGCTTGGGCAACTTTGACTTGCACCTGTCTGTTTTTATATGTTTTCCTTCTTAAAGATAGAAGCTATTTTCTGTACTTATTGCTTTTTTGTTTTTTTGTTTTTGATAATTTTTTTTATATTGTCTAATCATATATATATATATATATATATGTATGTGTGTCTGACCATAAATAAATCTTTAACGGTATTTATTTAGAGGTTCATAAGTGACTGGCGGCAACAGAAAATCTCAACGTAACTAAATAACCGCACCTAAATTAGGGAAGGATTACCTTACTTCGTCATATGTTAAATCGTTTTAAAGATCAAAGGTGCGATAAGTATTTTTTAACATAAAAATATTCATTTATGTATATTACCAAAAATAATTACTGTAATACCAATATTTAAATTAAAGAATCCTGAAAATATTTTTTATTTTTTTTTTCTAAATAAATAGACTGTGGGGATTTTTCCATTTGAAGAAAATATTTTTTAAGCAAGAAAATTTTTAAAGAGTAGGTATACGACCGCTTCAATTTTTATACCCTAGATGAATAGGGTTAACTTTGCAGCACCGAGAAATAATGATGGTAGAGTAAAATGAATTAGACAATCATGCATAAAATTAAAAGTTATTGTGATTTTTGCATGTCCGTCGGTGTGTCCGTCTGTCTGTCAGTCCGTCCGTCCTCACGGACAACGGACAACGGAGAACGGACATTTTGCAAATAGCCTTTAAAAAAAAAGTAAAATTAAGGTCGAAAATGAGACAAATCGGGTAACTAATTCGTAGGGCTGCCATACAAACATTTCGTTTTTCACTTGGACACTACCTGATAACCCCTCAACATCGAGATCTGAAATTTGTACATAGTATTTTCATAAAAATAGTAAATACTATTTCAAAAATCAACTAAATCGGGCTATCCCTTCTTGGTGTTGCCATATAACAATTTAGGATTTTTATGTATACCATTTTACTGTACTGAAATCACAAGAATTCGTCTTAGACCAATTCTAGCTTTATAACTTGTTAATGTACTGAACATATTGTTATAGAATTTTAGCACATCCAGTATTTGTACCATAATCATCAAGTTGGCTAAGCCATATAGTGCTAAGTCCACAAAAGATATAAAGGAAGTAGGAATTTTGTCAGTCGTGAGCGGCTGATAGCTCACTACACAGATTGATTAACTCCATAAAAGAAAAGGTAAAGGCCAAAACACAGTGAGAGCGACACAACAATGTTGGCAACTTAGTTGGCAACAATATCGCATTTAAAACACAGGGAACGCGACTCGACAAATGTTTTTGACAGCAGTCACTGTTTTATTTATTGTAAAAGAAATATAAACAAGGAAAGAACTAAGAAAAATCTTTAGTATAGCTTATGCGGCTTTCTTAAAATTGTAAAAGCATAAAGAAAAAGCTAAAAAAAGAAGATGAGATTGCCATACAAGGGATGACGTTTATCGTACAGCATAACTTTTTCCCCATTTTTCTCTATAAATTCCTCCTCAAAACTCATAATTTCTCAAACTAATTAAACAAATTAATTTTATTAAAGTTTTTAATAACTAGTTTATTTACTACAATCTTTTAATTTGCTATTCTTTATATAAATAATCAAATCCACATAAAATGAATGTCAATTATTCACTGTCCACACAGAAATGTCAATTATGTTGGCGACTAATTTAGAGATTTTCCCAAACTTTTTGTTGGCAACTTGTCGAGTCGCTCTCATTGTGTTAAGTATATGGGACTTCCATATATTCGAATCTTTGACAGCAACCAATTTACGGCAACTTTGTTGTGTCGCTCTCACTGTGTTTTGGCCTTAAGAAACATTGATACAGTTTTATATATTACTTGTGAAAAAAAAAATATTTTTTATTTAACGGCCATAAAAATGTTGTCATGACAACAATTTTTATGGCCATTGAATAATAAATATTTTTTTTCACAATAAATGTATAAATGTACCGCTATTCAGTAGAAAAACTCTACTTTAAATTTTGAGAACAATTAAGGGCATAATCATATATTTTCTCGGAACAGACATTTGACCGGTGCGATTATAACTTTGAAAAGCACTGTATAATATTAAGACTCTATATGTAACTTAGGACGTATGTACATATATGACTCTAGAATGTTTTAGAAGGGTGATGGAAAATTATAATATTCAAGGAGATATCTAGTTGGATTACTGAGCACCCTATTACATAGTTTTGAAGAAAAAAATTATTTTAATTTAAATGCAAATGTACGATAAATTTTTAAACAGCTAACTTACCTAATATTGGTGTTTCGGATCCAGTCGTAGGAGGATTCTGTAAATTAAAGTGGTATATTAAAAAAAAATTATAATCATTTAATTATATGAGTAAAAATTTCCAATAAATTATGTACATATGTATGTATTCGGAATCGGGACTTCTCCATTATTAGATGAAGAGTGAACCAAATCAAAAAATTTAACAAGGTTTAGTTGATAAGGGACAGAGGAAATATGGGTATTCCAGTCTTACCGGTAACCAAATACCTTTTTTGCGTTTTTCTATTTTTTATCCAAGGACGTGGTATCTACCAGAATATTCAACTGTTTCATTATTCTGTTTTTACTAACGACAACTTTGTCTTCTGGTATCACATTTTGAATCACAAGTCGTTATTGGGTCATTCGACTGGAATTCGACCAACGCACTTTCTGAATGGGCTATCTTTGATTTTGATAAAATTTCACAGAAAGGTTGGATATATGGTGATAGTACTTTCTGAAATATTTTTTGTTGTGATTCATTTATGACAGAGATATGGTATTTTCAAATTCCAAAAATTGGCAAATTTTGCTTCGTAGGCGTGACTTTAAAAATTTATATCTCAAGAGATGCCTACATTCTAAGATGCAAGCACGTAAAGTAAACTTTATTTATTTTCATTTTAACTCATACTGGACTCGAATTCACAATTTTTACAATTGGCGATAGATGGAAATAGAAAAATTTTGAGAACTCTTATTTTTTAATGATTCTAAATTAAATTATACGTACTAAATGCAAGAAAAAAAAACCACCGCTTCGTTCGGTTTTGATTTATTTTAGAATCAATAAAAAGTGTCTTCAATTTTCGTCTATTTCAATCTATCAGCGATTCTAAAAATTGTGAGTTCGAGTCCCTTATATTATGGGATAAGATAAAAATAAATAATACTGCAAAAATTGACAATTTATTTGTGCGCTTTCATAGTGACTGGTTAATGCCAGCTGAAAGCATCTATGACTTTAAAATTTAGAAATAAAAGAGGAGAGAAAAAAGTATCTGTCTCATTATCGCAAGGAAAGTGGAAAATCCCGGCTTCAAAAAACAGACGAGCTGGTTGTTTTTATCTTGTATTTATAATTAAATTTAGAATCATAAACAAATAAGAGTTCTCAAAATTCTTTTATTTCCATAAAATAAACGATATTTTTGATAAGCTTTCAAGTTCCCGAGAAAAATTTGTAAAGGTAGGTATATTTTCTGCCTTCAAGACAATATATAGATATTTTCGTTATCCTCGTACCTCGTATGTCAAAATGCGCAGTCTTTATTTTTTGAATTTTTTTTTTTTAATTGTAATGGGCTTTGACGAAGCTGTAAAATGAAGAAAATTGAACTCCTTAAAATTTGGGTCGATGGACTCCTTGGAGTGTCCTGATCACACTTTTGTTTAGAGTCCCCTTCCTAAAATCACTCCGCTAAAATGTACAACCTTCAATACTTTTCACAGCGCATAACCTCGGTTTGTGTCATGGGACTTTGTCTAGATATAAAAAAAAAGAGATGCTGGGATGGAAGCCCAGGATGTGTCGGTGGGTTACAATAGTCCTAAACGTGTCTTTGATGACTCTCAAGAAAACCGCATGTAGGAATATATAATAAAAGCCTCCCAAATACATCACGGACTATCTGCAAAAGAAGTACGTAAATTAGCATATGAGCTTGCGCATATGGCAAGCGAGGATTGGTTCTCGGGTTCTTTAAAGCGACACCTTAAACTTTCAATAAGGTCAGCACAGGCAACTAGCTTATCACGGGCAACAAGCTTCATTGAGGCTAATACTAAATTACTTTTTGACAACATTTATGGACAGATTTAAATTTGAGCCAAAAGATATGTACAATGTTGACGAAACTGGCGTCACAACGGTACAGAAACCCGATAGAATACTTGCAAAAAGGGGTCAAAAGCAAGTAGGAGCTGTAACATCGGCGGAAAGGGGTAGATTGGTTACAATTACTGTGGCTATCAATCCAATTTGAAATAGTATACCTCCTGTGTTTACGTTCCCACTGATCCGTTACAAATACCACTTTATAAGGGATGCACTTACCGGTTCTGTAAGATGTGGTAATGCGAGCGGATGGATGGAGGCGAAAGGATTCGTTATGGTTTTGAAGCACTTTCAGAGTGATACTAAATCTTCTATTGAAAACAAGATCCTCCTACTATTAGATAACCACCACTCACATTAAAGCATACATGCTTTGTATTTCTGCACTGACAACGGGATCGTTGTATTGTCGTTTCCGTCCTACTATTCCCACAAACTATAGCCGCTTGATCCTTCAGTTTATAGCCCATACCATACCATATACCAGGTATAATAAAAGACTCTTTGCCACTTGCAGTGACGCAAAAAGCATACAAGCGTTTCGAAACACTGGAAAAAAATCCTAACACTAGTTACAAGAAAAAAGAAGCCTCTTTATCAAATAGAAGAATCAAGCGATGAGGATCAATACTTTTGCTTGGTATGTTTAGAGCCCTATGGTTCGAGAAACCCTGGCGAAATGTTGGTTCAGTGCATTGAATGCAAGCAGCGTAAGTTTCGAAAATGGATTTGGTTTTTTTTGTTCATATATGTATATATGTATATATAATTTAACAAATGTTTTCATTTTAAATAAGACTTAAAAGTGATGAAGTATATTTTTTTAAGTATAAGAATTGTACATGTCACAATTATCCCCGGGCTCGGGAACGGTTCTAACATTTTCTCTTGCGACAGTTTCTTATTTCAAAATACTTTTAATTGTATATAGTTGCAAATATTGCTTAATGTTTGCTAAAAACTATGTTATAATTAAATTTATCATATGATTTATAATTTACAAAAAAAAAAATTTTTCAAATTTAAATTGTTACTTTTGTCTCCGGTCTCCCCTATTCTTTTATGATTTTTTTTATGATTTTTATGTTTGAGCAGTTTTGGCAGATCAAACAAAGATAGGTTTTGTTTTCATCTACGTATCCATTAAAATCATGTCGTTAATAAATTGAATTAAAACGCAAATTTTCTTTCTAGTTTCTTATTAATTTTCTTTCACTCTAAGTTCCGCTGTCGATAACTGCTAGGATTGATCGACAGATCAACGAAAATTCTTGCGGTGCGGTATATGTGTATGAACATTTCGTATCTAAAGCTTTCATCTATATTGTTCCGATCACTGACTTAAACAATGGACTGAGTGTATTGCCATTTTCCTATAGAAAAGAATGGCACAAGTTTTACAGTGTTCTATTTCGCCCTACGGCAGAGTTGGAGCTACCAACACAAAATATTGCTTACTGAACGTTTTTTTATGCCTTTTGATGTTTTTTTTTGGTTGGCTACAGATACAAGATAGTGTTTACCGTGATCCGTCTCTCTTGCCCATACGCAGGATTCAGGTAAGAATAACTTTTGAAAATTAAAGTCAGACTGAGTTTAATTCCTTATAAGCGATTAATATGGATTTCGATAGGACTTCAGTCCAACACCAGTATTGCACTTTTTCCAGCAGTGCAACACTGACAATGTTCGATGGGACAATTTTTATAGCAGAAGTGCATACTTGGGCACAAGAAAATATATTTTTTTTATTTAATTCGATTTACGGGTGTAAAATTTCATCTGATTGGTTGAGTTTTACATGTTTTTTATGTAGTAAACGTTTTAAAGGGTGCTCTAACGGTGATATACAGAGACACAAGATTTGTGCCCCATGAAATAGCAAATCGTCGTCCGATACAGATGGTAATGCAGATTGCGCTTGATAATCAATGATAGTTTGATAAGGAGAAATGAATTAAGAAAGATGGACATAGCAGGCGAACTCTTCTGCTTAATCCATCTGTGCACCATCCACCATCAGACACTACATTTATTGAGCTCCTAACCACTTCAAAATTAGAATTGATGACTCATCCTTCCTATATTCCCGGACTGGCACTTTGTGATATCTCTTTATTCCATTCTCATAAAAGATGAAATGCATAGCTTGAAATTTAAAAACTCTCTAGCTGCGGTGGAAGATTACGTAAATCTTTTTTCTGAAGTAATTGCGGACGGTGGTCTCGATGCTTTTAGAATTAATTTAAGCGTATTCAATAGTAGGCAGAATATAAAGGCGAATATTTCGAAAAAAATTACGAAGCTCTGACGTTTTCTTTGTCATCCGCAAAACTTCAAAGGCAACCTCCGTAGTTGTTACCTAGCTCTAGATACATATATGTTGAAGTAAACAAATAAAAATTAATGATTTAAATCAAATTACAAGAGAGTTATTAAACACAGTACATGGCAGAAAATTTTATAGACATTTTCTGATTACCAAATATTATCTACAACTATTTTAGTCTGTACTCCACCCAAATTTCCTTTTATAGTTGTGGCAAAACAACCCGTTTTTGGAAAATGTGATTTTGCTCAAAGTTTTTGTTTTTGTTTAACTAAATTCCATAATACACATATCTATTATTTTATATTAAATGTTATTATATCGTGAAAGTTAGTATTTTTTCGATTGACGATGTTCAAGAATGTCAGCCCATTTCAGTCGGTATGTGATTTCCAAACAAACCGCTGCTCACAGGTCGATAATTTTTATGAAAAAACAAATCACATAGACAAATAACATCAATTTATGATAACAGATGACATCACAAAAAGTCTCTTAAATGCTGTCAAATAAAGCAAAAATGTTGTTGTTGTTGTTGTCCGGCAACATTCCCCAAAAAAATCGATGGAAATTTGTTTTTATACCCTAGATGAAATCTAAAGGGTATACTATGTTTGTCATTCCGTTTCTAACGCACAGAAATAATGATGTTAGAACAAAATGCATTCAACACCCATGCATAAAATTTGCATGTCAGCCTATGTGTCCGTTCGTCCGTCTGTTCGTTTGTCCGTCCGTCTGTCTGTGTGCACGATAACTCTAGAACGCGTGCAGTAAGAGAGCTGAAATTTGGCACACGGACTTTAAAAAAAAAGTAAAATTAAGTTCGAAAAGGAGACTAATCGGGCAACTCCTTCGTGGGGTTGCCATACAAAAATTTCGTCTTTTACTGTATAATTGGACACTGCCTGAGAACGCGTTCACGTAGGGTGCTGAGATTTCACACACGGCTTTTCATATAAATAGTAAATATAATTTTAAAAATGGGCTAAATCGGGCAACCCTTTCTTGGTGTTGCCATATAAAAAATTAAGATTTCTACGTATATTATGTATTTTTACTATCAGTCCTAGACGTTTCTATTGTCCTAAAAAGTTCTTCAGAATATGAAATCCTTTAAATTGATTAAATCATTTTTACTGTCCGACAAACCGTTCTAGAAATAAATGCGAAAAATCAAACTTGCACAGATGGGTGACCATACGAAATTACATACAGGTAGCAATTTAGGGTATTATAAGAATTGGTTTTAGACCAATTCTAAATTTTTTACTTTTACATTTTAAATACCGCTCCAATAGCTAAAATTGAAAAAGTTTCGAAAGGAGCTTAAAATTATAAAAAGTATTACTCCTATTATTATTTTAGAACGACATTTTCTAGACGATTTTAATGCATTATAGAGTTCTTATGAATGTAAAGTCATAATAAGCATTTCCACCAAGCCATCGTCGAACTGATACACAAAGAAAGCCAAAAAAAAATTTTTCTATATTTTTTAGTTAATTTAATCAGCTAAGTGTAGTAAAATAAATCGCGATTACTAAAAAATTGTAATTACAATTTTGTTATTTATTTATTTTTGACTTTTTGTCAATGGTAAAATAACCGAACTTTGAAAAAATTTTAATCTTGAGTGGCTCCTAACCTTTAAGTTGCAATCTATTTAGCTTGATGAATTTGCTCGGTATTAGTTAGGGTAAGGTAATCAATAAATAAAATAGTTAAAGTACTTTCCTGTTTCTGGTTCTGGGACCTTTAATGATAAAAAACAAGTTACCATCCATCAGCAACTGACAGGGAAATGATGTGAATAAATCGTTCTATACGTTGTCATAACGTAATAAGAACCTATACTTAGCAACTTAACAAGTGGAAGCAATAAATTATAATTTTTAACTCTAAAGATTTCTAACCACGTACAGTTCAATATTCTGACAGCTTTTGTGTATCCGAAACGTTTTTCTGTAACTGTGATTAAATCGTTATGCTGCCTGGAATATGTCTACTCATTTTTAAGTTTTTGTGCAGACAGACAGACTGATCAAGGAACAAACAGGGAGACAGATGGATAGTACCGAACTTAGTAAGCTCAATGATTTGATCTGGGCTGTAAAAACAGAGTAATATTTCAATTTAAGAAAGACTTCGGGTCCTTTTCACAAGACTCATCTGATTGCATACTGGATTTTGATATTTTTTTTTTTTATCTGAAACTGTGCGGATATAGAATATTCTACCATTCTGTTCTTCCTGCTTTTTATCTGCCAGGATGTTTGGATTAAAAGTTCAGTGCCACGTACTGCGCTCACCTCATCACGACTTTCCATATTTTCCTTTTTTTCAAGGGCAATACATATCAGTGCACAGCGCCATAATTGAGCATTCTCGGATCGTGAACCTTTTATACAATTATACCTTCCTTTGTTTCCTACAAAGACATTGCGATAATAGATTATGTTTTCCGGAGCTTTTGATATTGCACAGAGCACAAACAAAACGTGATAACTATTAACTAAAATAATTTTCGTATTTATATTACGAAAAAGAACGGAATGTACATCCTTACCGCATTCGCAGAAATACAGTTGAAGTTGAAATTAATGAGAGTCCACCAACTTTCTATATTTAAGTTACCTTAACACACTCTGTTCAATTTGCATTTCAAAATCTGCGAACCTTTTAGAAATAGCCCTTGGGAGGATACCTGAGAGCATATATGGGGGTATATATTCAAACCCAACTGTAATTATCATTTCCGTTTATCACGAAGTTCACATCCCTGGGGGCTTACAGACATCGTCCTGCTCGTGTTTTCGTGTAGTTGTAGTCTATGTATTTATATAATGCAGTCACTATGCAGCTGGAAAATCTACTTTCTATTCCTTTTTGGATTACTCACAATTACAGGCATTTGGACAAACCTCAAGCAGAAGAGGTTCAGAGACAAAACGAAAATTTTTCCTGGAACTGGATGACATTCATTTGTACGACATCTATCACAGAGCAAAAAGTTAGTTTTTGTTGGAGCAATTACAGATCTATTTTGCTTTGGGTAGTGTTCTACATAGTGTACTATGAACTTGTAAAAATCTGAAGTGTTACCTGGTGCGGTGGACGTCTCAAGTGAGACATAAATACGTTAGTTATCAGACTTTTTTGGCTTTTATGTGATGCCATTGCGTCGAAAGAAATTGCTAAGTTTTTCAGTCTCCATAATTACACTTATCTGAAAAGTACCTTGATATGACAGTAACGATTTTAATTAAACATTTTAAGCTTTATCGTTGGAGCGCACTGCGTCACAGCACATGCATAAATACCGCACTCTCTGTGAAATATATATCTTCAGAAAAGCCGTCTGCCGTAGTAATCCCTTTGTGCTTTTAATTAAAAATTTCCGTATCCGCTTTATAATCTCTTTTATTCAGGATTGTAATGCTAAAAGGTATGTTTTACTGCAACCAGCTGCAGATGGGTAAATAGGTCCAGAACACGGAACTTTTCTCCATTTTTCCTGATTGTGATACGGCTATTATCGAAATTGTTAATTACACCTACGCATTCCGCTTAAACGAGGATATAGAAGGTCTCATCAGTTGGAGTAATAAATCCTCAAAATTGGTATCAAAAATAAGTGGCAATTGAATTATATTTTTATTATATGTACCTAATGCACGTAAAAGAGTTTGCGCTACAATTTCGAAAAATGTGTTAAATGTAGTTTTTTCATGTAAAAAGTAAGAGATTAATTTAAAATACAAATACTAAATGATCCAGTTTCGAGTACATATTTTTAAAGTAATTTATTATTTCTTTCACCAATTGCAATTTTAATATTTCTTTCAATTTTGGGTAACTTGTTTCTTTTGTACACCTCAATAATTCCAAACTACTCGTCCTTAAGGTAAGATTACACATTGCAACTTTTGCTGCGCTGCATTCAAGGTTGCAGGGAGTGTTTACACGTGGTGGAATAAAATTGAACGCAGGTAGCAGTTTTTGCTGCAGGCAGCTAAGAAGCTGCAACCTTTCGAAGCTGTTTGCACATGCAACAGGTTTTACTGCTCGCAGCTGTTGTTGTCAATAGTCTTTAGTTAAACCCTGAACCGTTTGGTGGACAAAATTCATGTATGTCGATGATTCAGAAGTGCAAGCTGCCGCTTGTTTGGCATTAAGTTTGATCAAAAATCGCAATAATAATCTGAAAAAGAAGAGGTGTTGGGTGGAAAAATGGATAGCTAATAAAGAGTGTACTGAAGCCGTAAATAATTTAAGGAATAAGTTACGTATTGGAACGAGATTCTTTGCGCTTATCAACTGACGGTTTTGAAAGAAATTCTAATTCTTATAAAGAGAAAGGATACCTAACCTATATGAAGAAAGCAATATCTCCCATACTGAACGGCTAGCTAAAAACTTTGAAATTTTTAGCAACAGGTAAATTTCATAAGGAAATATTTATGGAGCTCGAGAACGAGCTTCAGGCGCAGATTTTGGGTTTCAGAGGTGTTTATACATTGCAACCCTCGAGTAGGCGCAGCTTTTTGTGCTGCACTGCAGTGAAAGTTGCACTGTGTAACCGTACCTTTGGGTATTTCCTTGACGGTTTTCAGTAGTAGCACGGCATTACAAGGTAGTCATATTTTATAGTCAGCGACCAGTTAATGAAACTGGACTCAGCTTATTTTGTGAGTATTATGCAGAGCTGGGCAATACTTAAGTAAAAAAAGACTTAAGTACTACTTAAAGTACATTTTCGTTACTTAAGACTTATTACTCAATACAATTGAAATGCCCCTACTTAGTACTTGAACATAAGTACTTGCTTTTATTTACTTGTATTTAAGACTTAGTTTTGTACTTAAGTTCCAAGATTTTTACTTAAGTATTTCTCAGTCTATTAAGTACCTACAAATATCTAACTCTTCGTAGAAAAACAAACATAATCTCTAGCGCAACCCCTTTTTTGTTGTTGAGTTCTTAAGCACGCAAAGAACTGTCAAACCATGTGCCGCACTCACGAGTCAAGCCAGAATCTAAGACAAACTAATAACATAACAAACAAGACTGGGCAAGTGGAACAAAAACAAGTAACGTCTCGCTCGAATATAAAATCGACGATGCCTCGAATTGATGACATAACCAATAACTTGTATAAATAGTCCTGACTACGTTCATAGAGATACACTGCAGAAAATATTGAAGTGAATATTGCTGACTCCTTCCGTATAAGCACCAAGTACCACTGAGGGGGGAGCTGTAAACAACAAATAAAGTGTTTTAACAAAGACAATATATTCATTAGATACGCAGGAGAAATTCTAAATGTTTTATTAAAATCACTTTCCGAACTGCGTGCTCACTTTTCAACTTCCCGCCAATAATTTTTTCAATGTTGGCACCGACGTAAGAGCTCATTTTGACACAAGATGTTGTGCCCACGTAAAATAGAAAAGTAAGCAGTCCATGTTATATACGTCAGTGGACATAACGAAGGTTAAGCAAGCAATGTCTCGCTCCAATATAAAACAACGATGCCTCGACCTGATGTAGGGAGGCCTCAATTTTTTCTTAGAAATTTACTGGAAATTTTTTCCTTGGAATTGTTATGCATTATTGGAGGCGATAATGGGTGCTTGGGCGGACCTCTAATAGTTCAGTGTAGCAATGAGAGATGAAAGCTTTACTCTACCTGCAGCGTCGAAAACTATAAAGAACTATAAATAGTAACCACAGGTTACTATGCATATTATAGTTTTCAAAAGGTATTTATTTATTAATATCAACGTACAAAGATCTAAAAAAGTACTTTAAAAAGTACTTCAAAAAGTATTCAGTACTTTTTATAGACTTAGTACTTAGTTACAAGTACTTTTCATACATGCGGTACTTGTACTTACGCTGTACTCAGGCCTTCGGTGCTTGTACTTGTACTTAAGTACTTTTTCTTTGGTACTTGCCCAGCTCTGGTATTATGCTAGCATCATCCCTTCGTTGCGTCGATGGAAACAGCACAATAAGAATTAGTAGTAGTTAAGTAAGTCCCATAACAATGATGTTATAACAGTTATTGTTTTTTTTAAGTACATCTATTTTATAGATCATATCGGTCGAGTTTTAAGATTGTAAAATCCTCTTCGTATCCGTGATAGAAACGCTTGGATCCTTAACTTTGCGTCAGTCCTATTCTGAGCTCTGTTTCCCGATTCGTGACAGTTTACATTTTTTCGAGGGAAGCTTTCAGGCAGAGATAAGCACTCAATATTCACAGCAATTTTAAAAGTTGGGTACGGTTGGCCACCACGTAGAGGTATATTGATCCCTTGGTAAAGTCGACAAACAGTTGCAACGCTTGCAGCTCCCCCCATAATAAATAAAGACTTATTTAGTACTTTTTAAATATGTATTGCCCGGGAATAATGAAATATAATATAAAATGTCCTCTTATCCAACTTAGAGCCCACTCTCACTAAATTTAAACCGAGTATACCAGTTTCATGTTCTTAACGTGAAAAATCATGCAGCTACTTCGTTTTCGGTTAACTGTCATGGGCGGCGAGCGTATACTAACAAGAGAAATCTCTTGAACAACATTTTGAAAGAAAGCATTGTAGCTTTAAGGAAATTGAGTATGTATGGAATAGAGGGAAATATACCTGATTTTGTCTGAAGGGGCAATGTTACATTTTTCAATAGCCAAGCACATTATTTTTTACACACTGGCCGATAAGGGTGTAGTGGTTCGTTTTACACACTATGGTTTTTGCATGCAAAAGCCTATACTTTTGTTTTGAATGACTTCGTGCTACAATACTAATTAAAGCTACCACCGGAAATATTGGGAATAGGATTTTAATTTAATTAACATAACACATTTTAAGATTAACAAGATTTTCACAAAAATCAGTTTTGCATTTCTAGTCCACGAAGGCAAATATTACAAGATATTTCAATTGTGAAATGAGAACTGTCAAATCCATTTCCCCTTATTAGAAGATTTCAGAGTGAAATGAAAAAAAGTTGGGAGTAACTTTAATCATTTCATTCTTTATCATTACTTTAATCTTGCTATCTTTGTGTCGTAAATTTATTTAGAACAAGGTAAAAAAATGTGTCATATTTCTACAGGGTGCGCCATAAATAAATTACGTATTTACAAATTTAATTAGGATTTGGTTATTAGCCATTTTTAGGTTTCAGTTTTTTTTTTAATAATATATAGACACGAAATTTTTTTTACGTTACAGTACAATAATCCAACGATATATATACACCCTTTATTACCATATTAATGTAAAAAAATATTGAATTTCTATGTACATTATTTGCGTGTATATAAGAACTTTTATAATTTTTATCTATCTCTTTTTTGTGCAGTAATGGAAGATAATATTGCTTTCATTTAGTTAGACAGAATAATTTTTAAGTTTCTGGCTTTGTCATTCTTATTCAAAGTAATGGTACCCATTTAAAGGGTCATTGACGGTAAAGAGAAATAAGAGAAATTTAAGGGAATTGTGCCAATTAATGCAATAAGCGCATCTTTTGATTAAACTGTAGCCACTTTACATTCGCAAATATTTTAAATTACAACATTTCTTAAAATCGGCTTGGTTTTTGAAATTGCTGGGTATATTCTTGCGTTTTTTTTTTTTTTATTATTACTACTTATCATTATTTCTGAAGCGAGTGTACATGTCACATTGAGATCCTTGGCAAAATCCAAAAAATATAAATAAGTTATAAAAAAAATGCAAAAATTCTATCTGCAATAGCTATTTTGTGGATAAAATCATCAATATGAAAAGCGGGAGGAATTTGAAAAAACTTGTGAAATATTAAAACTTCTGGAATAACAGGATAAATCTTTATTGACTGCATTTTGGACAAATTTTTGGACAAAGGGAACAGAAGGAAATAGTTTACGAAAAGTAAAAGGATACCCTGTTCACTGGAGCTCTGAAGGAATGTTTTTTTTTTCAGATCTTGAAGGCTCGAAGGAGGTAGGAGATAGGTACGATATATATACATAAAAACAAGGAAGAAATGACATTGACAATAATAGATCTTCGTTCGTGTACGACAAACTTCATCTTTTATTAAACTAACTTTTCTAATGGTGGAGACTCACTAATGTGTAGACTGAAATGTAAGGCACTCAATATAGAGTACATCGGTCGTACATCCTGGGGTGATAGGCAGTTAGTATAAAGAATAGTCGGCCATTGCTGCAAACCCTTTGAAAACGATCTTATAGAATATTTCGAATGAGGTTGGCTACATATCACGAGCAGTTAAATGTAACAGAATGTTTGCACAAGTAGAAGAGTTACAAGAGCTAGACAATCGGCACCTTGTAAGCATGGAAAAATTATTGATAATCCTTAATTATTACTTCTCTATTTCTCATCTTTCATATCCATACGAACCTACTTTCTACATAAGACATAATATCGACGCTAGAAAGCATAAACAACGTAACCGAGGCAAAATGTCGAAAATACGTTATATACACCATTTGAAAAAGAATTGTGAAAAATCGAATAGAAATTATTTCATTGTATGCGTTTTAAACGTCAGCACGATGTAATATGCGTGTATATCCTAAATCTATAAAAATATGTTATCCATATAACCTCTAAGTCTTTTTCTACTTAGGAAATTGTGTAATTGACACTCTCCATGAACTTGGCATCAAACCAAATAGGAAATCGATAAAAAAACATCTGTCGTACATAAGTACATGGGAGGAAGGAAAACGTTTGTCCGCATATAAAACTTAACGAACGTGCATTTGCCAATGGTAATCCATGGTTAATTTCAAAAGGCGCTAATGGCTATGTTGTAAAGTAATTTTAAACCTGTAACTCCATTAACTCACGCTAATCCTGCTTAGAAGCCCACTAATAGTTAGCTCTCGTTCTTATAGGGATGTGCTGATGGGTTTGTGTTATCGCAGCCATAATCCAAAGCAGCCAATTCGCAACACATTATAACGTTACGTAAGGGAAACCAAGACGTATTTATGCACAAGAAATGAGCTCGAAGGCAAACATGTAAACTACTGAGTCACCACACGTGTTGTCCTTTTTGAAATGGATCAAATTAGAACTAAAATCAGAACAATCTAAAGTCGGGAAAATAAAGAAAATTCTAGATACAAAAAAAAGCTGCATACGCCGACATATTTTAACGCCCCTGAGTGGGCGAGACAGTTTCACTGAGAGGGGCAACACCTGGAAGTTCTTGCAAATGACACATGTCGCTGCAGGGTATTTACATTTAAAAAAACATCCAAGTGAGAAGGGAAAACCACATTGAAATTCAAAGTACTGAATGCTTGCCTGCAAATTTTCTTCTTTCAGGGTGGTAAGAAGGTTTCAAGGGCAATTGAGCACCTCTTTTTGTTCAAGGGTGTTTAACAGAACTGTGGAGGTTGGCTGAGGAACAGTTTTGTTAACTGTGGGGTGCTCCTTTGTTCTTTTCTTTTTTTGAATTATATTTCATGACGGGTGCTTTTGTTGTATAGGTACACAGGACATTCCAACTCTTAAGTATTCGTAGTCGTCCTCCTAAAATAGACGCAAGGCAAAAATTTTATGTACTAATCGATTCTACCCACTAGTGCCCTTCTGGCGTTTAGTCAAGTATTGGCTTTATACACATAAATGATTTTGCTCTTTCGACATATTCCTCGTGTAATTATATACACCGGGTGAAGGACTGTTGAATACCTACTTAATTACTCAGAAGTCATTTGATTAGGGGGAGTACCCATAATTTATACCACGAAAATCGTGTGGTGGTTGATCATTAAGTTTTGTGGCCTCGAAGGGAATAGGAATAAAAGATGCGGGTAGTTATTGATTTTCGAGCAAGCTAACTGATTCACTAACAAACTAAAATTATGTAGCTGAGATTTATGGAAAGCGCGTAAAAATATATGTATGCAGGGGCGATTCATAAAGAAGTGTTTCAACATGCGCCTATCGATTTCTTAGAGTGTTCACGACGAACAATTTTTTCGTAAAACCCTTCCTTCACCCTTTTTTTAACGAATAAAGATATTTAGGTATGTTTTCATAAATCACCCCGTAACTTCTGAACGTTACGCCCTATGATGATACTTTAAACTTTGATAGATAGATATTCATTGGTCCCTTCAACGGTCTATCAGTTTTTCGCTTATTGTTCTACGTTTTGAAGTTATGACTCAACAAATTTAAAATTTTGGGATTCTAACCCGTTTTTAATAACTTTCTATCAACTTGCAGACTCCTGACTCAGAAAGTTTTTGTCTGAGCGCCTGAGGGCCTGAGAGTGCCGTTCGTGACGAAAGAGTTTTAGGGTAGTAAAAGTGGATGGATTTACATGGGGTTTTTCGATTTATAATGAGTGAATGGGGAGCTTTCCGATGGGATAAAATTTTCTTTCTTCTTGAGGTGGAGGTGTTAACTACCACCCTTCGAGATTCGAGCGTCGTGTGGTCGATTTTCGAGAGTCGAGTTTCGAGAGACGAGTTTCGAGAATCGAATTACGAGAGTCGGTTTCGAGTGTCAATTTTCGAGTCAAGTTTCGATAAACAAGCGTCGACACGATCGTCGAGTTGCGAGAGTATGACTAAAAAGTAGGAAAGAAAATATATTGAAAAACTTAAAATAAATAAATTTTGTAAATAAATGCACTAAAAAGTAGAAAATAATTTTTTTCTTTCTCAGTAATATAAACAAGAAAAGTTTAATTGCAAAATAAGAAATGCTACAACTCAGATTAAATCTTAAAAGTTTGGGCATCCATAACTATAATGACAATTGTCTAACTGAAACTCATGCCCAAATTTTTAAGATTTAATCTGAGTTGTAGCATTTGTTATTTTGCAATCAAACTTTTCTTCTGTATATTACTAAGAAAGAAAAAAATTATTTTTTATTTTTTAGTGCATTTTATTTACAAAAGTTATTTATTTTAAAAGCATTTTTAATATATTTTATTTTTTTTTAACTACTATTTTTATAAAAAAAACTCGTCATAAACACCAATTTTTCATATTGGATTTAAAAAGCTGGATATGTTCAATAAAACTGCAAGAAATGCAGAAAGGGTTACATTTTGGATACAGAATGGAATTGGCTTGTTTTAAAGCTAAGCTTTTGGAATTTTTAAATTCAATATGAAAAAGTGATGTTGATGACGTGTTTTCTGATAAAAAATAGTAGTTAAATAAATAAAAAACGGGGAAATTTTAAATTTGTTGCGTCATAACTTCAAAACGGAAACAAGGAGGCGAAAAACTTATAGACCGTTGGGAAGGTGCAACGATTATCTATATACCAAATATAAATTATCTTAATAGGGTGTAACACAGGTGTAACGTTCAGAAGTTACAGGGTGATCTATGAAGGCATACCCAAATATCTTTATCCACTAAAAAAGGGGTGAAGGAGAGGTTTACGAAAAAATTGCTCATCGTAAATGCTGATCAGAACACTGTAAGGAATCGATTGAGACATGTTGGAATACTTCTCTACGAATCAGACTTTTTTTTTTTTCATTCACATTTAAGCTCATCTTGTGGTATGAATTTTCTTACATTTCGAAAGTTCACATTTTTCAATTCTGGTTTTTGGTACACTATGAGAAAATTTTGAATTTTGACCATTTCCTCAATTTTGTTTCCAATATCAACTTCATTTCGAAATGTGGTTCATCAAACAACATTTCGAAATGTGGTTCATCAAACAACATTTTAAGCAAAATTAAGTGCATGGGGGTATAGTTACTGAGCAATATATTAGCGGTAACCTTCTATTTCATTTATTTTTTTCCTCTACAATTTTCTCTCAGCATCGTTACGTACAGCGTGTTTCCTAGTGCAGGAAGTGAAGGCACGCACCTAGGCAAACAAAAGATTGTATGGAAGGGGGCGGGGGGGGGGGGGGGGCATATCAGCTGTTTCGGAGTTACAGGGTTATTAAGAAAAAAAGCTATTTTTTTCACAAAACACCCAGAATATAATTCAAAACACCCTGAACCTATTCAGGTTATACCGAAATTAGCTAAACAATTTTAAAAGGACGTGTTTTGAGAATAGGTTTGAGAATAGCTTTGAGAATAGTTTAACAGCTAATAACTCCTTAGTGGCTGCAGATAGCACATAGAGGCTGCAGATAGCACATAGAGTGTAATAGGCCAAATTAAAGAGAAGAGTTTAGAGTTTTTATAAAAAACAGTTATGTTAACGACCTTTTTGCAAAAATATTAGAGGTCAAATTAAAAAAAAGGTAAGAAAATCCGAAATCTTTAATTTAGACCACAATAACTTTTAAGATGAGAGGAGAACCGTTGGAAAGGCACCATGGAGGAAACACCCCGTGTGACATAAAATTTCTTTTGTCGGTGCGAGATATTTAAAAATGAACAGCTACTAAATTTTAAGATAAGTTTACTTGATATTATGTATACTAAAAATATGTGTAATCTTTGTGACAAAATGTAACATATATAGATTTTACCTATGAAAAATCCCAATAATGTATACTGGTAAAGATATTAAGAATTTTCGTTCATATAAATTAGAATTTCGCCTTACTAATTTTTTGAATTTCTAATATAATTCCCCAAACAACATTTCCACTCGTTTTCAGGTCGAATTTACGTCTATTCGACGTAAATTAGGGCATCGACTAATTGTGGTTAAGTTGAGACTACCTAATATTTACGTCCGATTTACGTAGGTAAGTGGAGAATGAGAGGACGTCGTATCGACGTAAATATTAGGGAAATTAGGGAATATTTCCCGATAAGGTAGAGGACACATTTCCTTGATTTGGTAAATTTAACGTAAAGTGCACGTCGAATTTATGTATATCTTCTTTAATCCCGACCTATTTTCTACCTAGTTTTACTTATTTTATCGTCTGTATTAATGTAGAAGGAATTTCATTTTATAAGAATTGTGTGTATGTATATTTTTCCTAGTAGGTAATGTAAATATTATGAACAAAACACATAACTCTAACTTATGATTATGAGACAAATTGCTTTAATAAAATATATAGAAATTAGGGGCTTATTCAAAATTAATCATCTCAGCTTCTGAAATAATGCCCAAAAATCATTGCAGAAAATGAAGGAAATATTTCCCAAAGATGTGTGTAAAGTAAGAACGCGCCGGCGTTTTGGGCGGGGAGGGGGGCGGAAAGCTGTGCAGGCGCATTGATATTCGATTCAAAGTAAGAGCCCGTTGTCCTTGGTTGATTGAGAGGGGGCGTCGGCAAGTGGTGCAGTCTGCTGTTGCAGCAGGACTAGCAGCAGCAATCCTGCATCCCTTGCCACCATCCCCGCAAACCAATAACAACGCGTTCTTATTTTCATTTCAATATCAATGCGTCCTGCACCCCTTTCCACCGCCCCCTACCCCGCAACCACGCGCAACGCATTCTTACTTTGCATTATCAATATTTTGAGCTTTATTAGATTTGCTTGTTTTCTTGACTTACTTTTTTGTTGGGCCTTTTTTCACCTACTTTGGGTTTTATTTCACATTTGCTTTCGGGCGTTATTTCATTTGGATATAAGACCCAAGTTTTTGGGTCTTATTTCACTTATCTCGTTTGAGCGTTATTTCGTTGGGCGTTCTTTCCCGGAGCCGAAAGCAAATAATCAAATGTATTAGATTAGCCGAAATCCAGTGTATCATCTTGATAAAAGATGTAAATGGTATTCCAGAGCCTAACTGGTTCCGATATAAACGAATCGTAAAACGGAGCAAGATTTATAATCTTGATGAAGCAATTCAATGAAAGGAAGAGTTCATTAATTCCGCAGTATATTACATATATTCATCTATTAGGGATTTCACTAAACGATCGCATACAGTGCAATTTACTTTGAGGTTAACTTTTTTGATAATTCGGACTTTGAGGGCGAACACAATCGAATAGGGAATTATTTAGGGAATATTTACGTTATCACATTCGTACATTTCCTTAAATTTGACTTCAAATTTAAGTAAAATTTAGGTAAAATGTAAGGAAATTTGCCTTAGATTTAGGAAATTTTCCTTATTTATTTCCCTATTTTTCCTCATTCCTGAGGTAAATTAAAAATTAATTTTTACGTTATTTTTCCATAATAATTAACTACAAAATCAAGATTACTTTGAAGGCCTAATTTAAGGAATTATTAAGTAAAATTTCCTTCCTAATTTACCTTAAGGGAGAGTGGGATATACATTTTTATAATTTCCTGTTCCTTTAAATAGTATACCTTCAACTTCTAGTATAACAAAATGTGAATGTTTTAGAGATCCATCCATGTTTTTTTTTTTGTGCGTTTAGCGTTTTCGCAACTTGTTTTAATTAGCAAACATCAGGTTGAAGCCTAGTTATCTACCACACCACTATACTGAAATACTTAACTTAACTGAGACAAGTAGTTTTTACTTGACTTAGTATAATGTGTGTAAAATATTCAGAATAGTGATAGAGAAAAACTTGGGTAAAGGCAAGAAAATTACTCTCAACTGCACATCGGCTGTATAGTTCAGAATTTTGTCTTTTTCAGAAAATCATATAAGTGCTTTAATGAAAAAGTATTAAATATTAAATCAATGTATTAATTTAATTTAATATACCTACTTAAAACTTTTTGCGCTTAAAATATATACTTATGTACTTTTAATATGTAGATATTACATAATCCCAAAAGGATGTAATTTTTAAATTCAATGAACGTATGGAAATTTGCTTGATTTTGTACTGCGCTGCTCGGTATAGTGAATTTAAATTTTGAAATGTTTTACGTTTCGTCATTAGATGTAAATCACATACGCCACATAGTGTAAAACTATTAATTTACATATTATTTAAACCAAATACAACTCATGTAAAATTTTTTACACGTTAGTCAATTTATATTTAAAATTTTAATGCATTTATTTACATACATCTATGTAAAGCTAATGTTTAAGTTAATGAAAGTAACTATGCCCTATTAAATTTACATACTTTTATACCCTAGCTAGATGATGAAATCATAGGGTATATAAAGTTTGTCATTCCGTTTGTAACGCATGGAAATTACACTGGTAGACCAAAATAGATTGGACTAAAAGATATTTTGATCTTTCCATGTCCGTCTGTCCATCCGTCCTTCCGTCCATCTGTCGGCGCGACAACTCGAGAACGCGTGTACTGTGTACTTAGAGAATTTTTAAAAAAAAAGTAAATTTAAGTACGAAAATGGTACAAATCGGGAAACTCCTTCGTGGAGTTGCCATATGAAAATTTCGTTTTTCATTATATATTTGGACACTGCCTGAAAGCGCATCAACATCGAGAGCTGAAATTTTGCACACCGGGTTTTCATACAAATAGCAAATAAAACTTCAAAAATGGACCAAATCGGCCAATCCTTTCTTGGTGTTGCAATGCTAAACTGTGATTTTTCACTATGTATTTGAACATTGCCTGAGAACGTGTCGACGTAGAGAGCTGAAATATTGTACACAGCGTTTTCATATCTGGCAACACCGAGAACGGATTTCCCGATTTAGTTCATTTCTGAGATTTTTTTTACTATATCTATAGTAAATAAGAAATCTAAAGAAAATAATAATAAGAGAAATTTTTTTTAATTGGTCTAAGATCAATAATATTATACCTTAGATATAAATAAAAGTTAGATTAAGTGACAAAAATTTATATCAAGACTTAGGACGTACGCATCGCAAGCCCAATTAACAAACGGTATTTATTTATTTCCTGTAAAAATTAGACCAGGTCCTTTTTCTGAAAATTTGTTTTCAAGGATAATGGATATGTCCGTTATCCTTCAATATTTCAAAAAGCTCATTCTCGATTTTTTTATTTTAATCCTCAATGGGTTTTGAAGAAGCTGTAGAAAGGAGAAAATGGAGCCTCTTGAAGTTTGGCTGGAGTTATTTTTTAAATATATGTAGTTCAGAAAAACTTTAACGAAAATTGATGACGTGTGCTGAGTTGCCAGATTATCTGCAGCGTTCGGTAAACAAGTGAAAAAGCTTTTAGACCAATTCTTATGATACCTTAGATGAATGCACGTATGAAGGTTCGTATGATCACCCATTTGAGCAATTTTGATTTTTTGCATTGGTTTCTCGCATATATTTCTAGAACGGCTCGGCGGACAGCAAAAATGATTATAACCAATTTTATAGGATTTCTTATTCTGAAGAAGTTTTTAGTACAATAAAAATGTCTAAGACTGATCGTTTTCAAAGTATATGTAAAAAACCAAAATTTGTATATGGCAACACCAAGAAGGGGTTGCCCGATTTAGTTCATTTTTTAAATTTTATTTGATATTAGTATGAAAACCCAACGTACCAAATTTCAGCTTTCTATGTCGACGTGTTCTCAGGTAGTGTCCAAATATATCGTGGAAAACGAAATTTTTGTATGGCAACCCCACGAAGGAGTTGCCCGATTTGTCTCATTTTCGAACTTAATTTTACTTTTTTTTTAATGTCCGTGTACAAAATTTCAGCTTTCTAAGTGAACGCGTTCTCGAGTTATCGTGCGCACGGACGGACGGACGGACAGACGGACATGCAAAAATCAAAATAACTTTTAATTTTATGCGAGGGTGTCCAATCCATTTTGCTCTACCATCATTATTTCTGTGCATTACAAACGGAATGGCAAACTTAGTATACCCTATAGATTTCATCTAGGGTATAAAAAATATGTGCTCGATGGAAAAACTTCCCAAGATAAATGATTGCAAAGGTATAGTATATGGCATTTTTTTCAAGAATTTAAGTTTAAGGCTCGATAATTGAGACAATTGACCATAAACTGTATTACATTGGATGTCGTAATAAAGGATGAAAGGTGCCTTTTGTAACCAGTGGCCAAGTTTGACCCGCTGATATGTCAAATGGACTTTTGAGCATTTAAGTGAGTAAACTTCCGCTGAAAAATGAAAAATTTTCAAACCTAAATTTGAGGGTGAAGGACTGATTTTAGGGAGGACGGTCCGAACCAAAGTATGATCAAGCCACTCAAAAGAATTCATCGGCATACTCCATCCTTTTTATTTACCGAACAAACTGCACATAATCTGACAACTGAACACACGTCATCAATTTTCGTTCCATTTTTTTCTTTTTATAACTTCCAGGCTCTTCAACACTCGTTGATTAAAAAAAAACATAAAAATGAGAAATAGCTTTTTCAGATATTCAAATATTCCGTGCATAACCATTATCCTTGAAAACAAATTTTCAGAAAAAGGATCCTGACCAATTCTTGCAGGAGCTTCAAAGCTTCCTTAAATAAATAGCGTTTATTTCATGGGCATGTGATGTGCACGTCCTGAGATATAAATTTTTGAAGTTTCACCTACCAAGCAAAACTGTCCACTTTTCACAAATTCAAAAATACCATATCTTCATCAGAAATTGACAAAAACGGAAAATGTTTTAGCAAAGCGCTATTATCAATAAAGCCAAGCTGCAAAATTTCATCAAAAACGGAGATGATCGATGCACAAATTTAGACAATATTTGTCGATTTTCTGTGAAATAACCCGTTCTTTTTATACCCTAGATGAAATCTATAGGGTATACTTAGTTTGTCATTCCGTTTGTAACACCTAAAAATAATGAAGGTAGAGCAAAATGGATAAGACACCCATCCATAAGATAAAAGTTATTTTGATTTTTGCATGTCCGTCCGCGTGCACGATAACTCGAGAACGCGTGAACTTAGAGAGCTGAAATTTTGTACACGGACTTTACAAAGAAAAGTAAAATTAAATCCGAAAATTTGACAAATCGGGCAACCCTTACGTGGGGTTCCACTATATATTTGCACACTGCCTGAGAACGCGTTGACATAGAAAGCTGAAATTTTGTACATGGTGCTTTCACAGTAATAGCAAATACAATTTCAAAAATGGAATAAATAGGACAACCCTTCTTGATGTTGCCATACAAAAATTTAAGTTTTATACGGATACTGTGAAAACGATCAGTCCTAGACATTTTTATTGTACTAAAAATTTCTTCAGAATATGAAATCCTATAAAATTGGTTATAATCAATATCAATTCTAGAAATATATGCGAATAACCATTGAAAAAAACAAAATTGCTCAAATGGCTGAGCATACAAAATTTCATACGGGCATTCATTTAGGGTATGATAAGAATTGGTCTTAGACCAATTCTAGATTTGTTACTTGTTTTTATCAAAACATCAGCATTGAATTAAGACATGACGATGAGGACGAGGCGTATTTTGAGGACGATGGATTCTCATATAATAATGCCGAACCAAATAGCATGATGAGTGAAGATGAGGCTCTTAATCGAAAAATATTCACAGACATTTACTCCGCAACCTCTTGGGCTCATTTTTGAAGAATCATTGGAAATTTTCGGATGTTATGAATAAATTTTTTGAATTGAAGTTTTTTGACAGGGACAGCTAAATTATTTTTAAGTACAATACGCTTTAGATCATTACCAAAAGATGCTCTACTTCGAGAGTTTAGAAAAAAAAATGCTGACGTTCACAATAAGCTTAAGGTAGGTTCTGATCTAACTGTCCAGTATTACCATGTCGCATGCAGTACCAAAAACGTATACAAAATTTGTATGGCTGGGTGGTCCATTCCGGAATGACTACAGCATTTGAAATGATGTATACGTCGAGTGATTCATATTTTTTCGTATCTGAAGTGTTGAGGAAGTCGATCAAACGAATAAAAAATTGCTATTATAAAAACATTTGCCTCCGGCACGCTCATTCCAGAATGCACCACCCATTTCACAATCTTTATACTCTGTTCTACTAGGCCATGCGACATCTAGTTCTTGTGCCATCTATGGTATTACTGAATCATTTTTACTGATTCATGAAAACTGAAGATGTAATATAAGTCAAAACACCTTTTGAGTATACCATAGAGTACAGAAATCTATAGAGACCGTATATATACAGGGTGTCCCGTAAGTGGTGTAATATCTAAGGCTACAGATAGGTCATGTAAAAAATTGTATGGGTAGTGGGAGGAGAATCCTAATGGTTTCCGAGATAATGGGACTTTAAGACTTTATTTCACAGCAAATAATGTATAATAAATAAATAAATAAATAAATAAACCTTTCTTTCTAATGATAATATTATAATCATGCTTTTTTTTGTAATGACTTTAGACCTAAACTGCATCGACTTGCATCGGCCACCTACAACAGCAAACAATACTTAAAATTGTTGCTGCGATTTTTCACTTCTGAGTGTGGAAAAAAACATATTTCATATTTTTTATTGCTAATTTTATAATTTTGTTTTTTACAGATTTATTGTTGTCTTATAATGATATAAACTTTCTAATAGTTTTGTGTGTAGTGTTTTAGTATATGGAATCTTATAGAAATTCAGAAATCACGCAATAAGTATCTACGAGGTGTGTTCAAAAAGTAAAGTGACTTTATATTTTTATCAAAAACTTTTTATTTATTCATCAATATTAATGTTGTCCCCTTCAAAGTATTCCCCCTCAGATATAATACACTTGTGCCAACGCTTTTTCCAATCCTCGAAGCAGTTCTGATAAGCATTTTTTGGTATAGCCTTGAGCTCTTCCAGCGATGCAGTTTTTATTTCCTCAATCGTTGCAAATCTCCGTCCTTTCATGGGTCTCTTAAGTTTTGGGAAGAGGAAAAAGTCGCAGGTAGCTTTTTCACCAGTTATGACTCTTTTGAGCAAATCAGGATCATAATTGACGTCATTCAACAACTCCTTAGCGATGCTCATGCGACGGTTCTTCTGGTCAAAATTAAGCAATTTCGGAACAAACTTCGCTGACACACGTCTCATGCCCAAAACATCCGACAAAATTTGATGGCACGAGCCAACCGAGATGCCGACGTCATCAGCAACTTCTCGAATGGTAATTCGACCATTTTCCAACACCATTTTCTTCACTTCTTCAACGTTTTCATCAGTTGTTGACGTGCTGGGACGTCCAGAGCGAGGTTAGTCATTGGCATCTTCTCGGCCTTCTTGGAAGAGCTTGTACCACTTATAAACATTTTTTTTACTCAGAGTAGACTCACCGTATGCCACTGTCAACATGTCGAGTGTTTTGGAGCACTTAATTTCATTTTTTACACAAAATTTGATACAAATTCTTTGGTCCATTTTTTTTTACAGCAGAAAATCACCGAGCACACTAAGCACTTCTAACCTTTATGCCTCTCACAAACAAACAAAGAATGCTATTTAGTTAAAACTGTGAACATATGTTCCGGACGAGTGTACCAACTTAACAAAAAAAAAATCGAAAATCGAATCTACGTAGTCCGCGAAATTTGAAGTCACCTTACTTTTTGAACACACCTCGTATGTATCCACATATTTTTGTTAAACGTTTATAAGAGCAAACTTTTACACCCCGGGACAATTCACTGAAAGGCACTACTATTTTTTTCTACTATGAACATTAAAGCGTAGGCTTAGCCGATGATACTTTCTTTTAAGAGCTGAAGAAGTTGTCATCGTAAATTTTTTAACAGTCTTCAGTTTAAATGGTCGCAAGACCTGTAAGACTCAATGGATTTTGGTAATCTTGTAAGATCTACTCATCCTTGAAACCTACCCATTCCGTACTCTGAAAAATCAAAAAAGTTAACATGAGTATAGATCAGTATACCTAGAATCTCATATACAAATTACGGTTAAGCAAGATGGTTTCTATTGGACTTTCAGTTCAAAATCTTTAACAAAGTGATGTTAATTTTACTTTTTATTGAAAATGTAGTTTTTGAAAAGTATTAAACATCTTATAACTGTCGACGAAATGGAGGTGGAGAGATTATTGTACATTTTTTGGAAATCTTAGGTAGCTTACTATCATCTCGGATTAAAGTCATCTTAACAGAAGGTATAACAGGAAAGTTACAGGGAGTGTTATGGATAAAGTACCCAAAATCAAAAACCATCACTACCGCCAAATGACGCATCTCACCCCACTTTTCTCCATATAATTTTTTGGTTTCCTCGACTTGAGCTATCGAACCCCTACTTACGAAACACCCAGTATATATGTAAATATATATTAATATATGTGTATATATTAGTTTTTATTGTGGCCTTTATATGATTGCGAATGATTTAATGAATGGTGTAAAATTACGGGACTCTATTTGGAGATGTGGCGACATTTTGTTTGCTAAGAGCATTTCATCTTATCCTTTCCTCACTATTTTTTTAAATTACGGATACTACCTTAGAAGTAAATAAGTTTGGAAGTCGCACTATGGAAAACGTTTTCCAAATAATGAAAGCGGCTGGAACCCCCTTAAAATCGCCACAAATTTTGAGGATTGCACAATATTTAAAATACCTGAACGAACAAGGAAAGTTTCAGCGTAAAAATTATATTCTCCTGTACTCGTTGAAAAAGCTTGTGCATTCTGTATGAAGGAAGCCAGATGAATAACTTTTGGCAAGGAAGCTATTTAAAATTGTTACAAATTCTAAAAAAAAGTCGTATTAATGAATTAGCAAGCATTCGGTGTTTTATTTTGCACATACGCAACATAAACTGGCAGCGGGAATTAGAAAATCTACAGTGGAACTTGCATAAATTTTTTCTCTTTTTTATCCTTTTTCTCAATTACGTACTATTTAATATAATTCGTCATCTACACCAACCGACAAAACTGGGCCTTAAGGTAACACATTACAGTACAGCAGGATACGCAGTACACATACCTACCACATATAACCGGACGTTAATACAATGTCATCAGCGAGTAGATTTAATAGTTCATCCAAAACGAAGTAATGGTAATAAAATTCGGCTTGTAGCAGCCTCTAATAATGGGTCTAATAATCGAATTCTTAAAAAAAAGACGTAAACAATTTTTTTTTCTTTTAAAATTACCATTTGCATTAGCTTTTCTTTGAAATATTTCAGTATAAGAGGGAACAACATCTAAAGAAAAAAGTTCTTAGTACTTGATATTGAATTTATTTTAGTACCTCTTACGGTTATCGGGTCCAAACAATACCAATGAAAGTGCTAAACCTGCCCTAAATTAATAAATACAATGACCCCAAATGCGATTAAAATTTGAGCCTTACAATCTCTTGTCTGCAACTGAATTGCAGTTACGTTGTCCCATTAACTGAATTCTCTCCGAAGTGTTCTTATCTTCTTACATTAAAAGCATCATGCCATCAAGGGACTAGGTACAAATCGCACTTCTTATTCAATTCCTTGCTTTAAGCCATATCTTTTCATTTCCAAGCATTCACTTAAGAGGTCAATGGGAAGTATACTAAAACGTGTTCAATGGGTGCAAAACCTTTTCAGCGGCAACTGATAAAATCTCAAGTTTTCCCGGGTTTTTTGTAAATGGGAAAAAATGAGCGCCTTATCACGAGTGGGCTCCATATAAGGTTTATCAGCAATCGAGCTCCACAGAAGGTGTATTTTGACTGCATAGATATAAGCAATAATGCTGAAGAAACTTCAATGAGTAAAAGTAGGAAAATGTGCATATGGAACAGACACGTTGGTCATGCAGAATTGGGTCACCCAACCAGAAAGGTAGATGTCGAAGAAGTCAGTAAAAGATGGTATGTCTTGAAATAACATCCATGCCACGAGCTTGGTTTTTTATCGAAATTCTCGTGATAATATAAATAATAACAGTCTCCCATAAAATTATTATGGGACTTATCCAGAAAAGAGGAAAGTTTCATTGTCATAAGAAATATCTTTGATGGGTACATCAGATTTCACCAGGTACTCAAATATCAGTTCCACAAGACTAGACTGTTGTCAATGGACTTAATATTTTAGGTGGTTCCCGGCTAGCAATGGCGAAACGTCGGGAACCATAACGAATTATCTTGGAAACTTAATTTTTTTTCACCAAAAGGACTTATTTAAAAAAAACGTAATAAATAACTATGATTTATTTTTCGAGTTTTGTATTGTGTGCGTAAATCGCTCCACTCATTACTCCAGCTCATCGTTGTAATTTTGTGTATTAAATATTATATTGTAATATAATATTAAAAGTTATTTTGATTTTTGTATGTCTGTCAGTTAACGCGTTAACTTAGAGAGCTGAAATTTTGTTCACGGCCTTTTTAAAAAATTTGTAGATTTAGGATCGAAAATTGGACAAATAGGGTTACCCAATAAAAATTTCGTTTTTCACTTTATATTCGGATGCTGCCTGAGAAAGTGTTGATATAAGAGCTGAAACACAGTGTTTTCATGAAAATAGTAAACACAATTTCAAAATCTGACTAAATCGGGCAACCCATTCATGGTGTTGCAATACAAAAACTGAGGTTTTTATATATACCTACTGTGAAAACGAACAACGACTTTGATGAAATTTCGCAATGAAATCGAGAAAGCAATTTCGTTTATTGTAATTGGCAGGTCAACAGCTGTTTATCGACAGCTTACCACTACTTAAATATTTCGTGTATTTATGCGTTATTCAGCGAAAGAATTCGAATTTTATTTATTTTTCCCGCGGACGGGAATCGAACCTACACTTGTTAGAATCGGTCAATGATGGAGAAATAAGAATTTTAAGAACTTTTATTTTTAATGATTCTAAATTCTTCTTGTATTTATAAATTTGATTTAGAATCATTAAAAATAAAAGTTCTTAAAATTCTTATTTCTCCATCAGAATTCGAATGTTGGATGCGCGCATATGTTATGTTTCCCATTTCGAATGCCTTTCAGATAGTTTTTATACTACTTGAACTAAATGATGTAATCATAGTTTGTCATACCGTTTGTAACGCATAGCAATAATGATGGATTGGACACACACAAATAATATTAAAAGTTATTTTGTTGTTTTAGTTATTCGTCTGTACCTGTCTGTCTTTCCGTCTGTCCGTCCGCACGATATGTCGAGAACGCGTTCACTTAGAATGCTGAAATTTTACACACGGGCTTCTTTTTTTAAATAAAAAGGAAAATGAGACAAATCGGCCAACTCCTTCGTGGGTTTGCCAAACAAAACTTTCGTTTTCCATTATATATTTAAGCACTGCCTGCGAATGCGTCGACATAGAGAACTGAAATCTTGTACACGACATTTTCATATAAATAGTAAAAATAATCTTAAAAATGGATTAAATCGGGGAACCGCTTCTTTGTGTTGCCATATAAAAATTTAGGTTTTTTACGTATATTGAGAAAACGATCAGTGCTAGACGTGTTTATTGTATATATATATTGTATATATATATATAAAAGTTCTTCAGGATATGAAATCCTATGAAATTGGTCATAATCATTTTTACTGTCCGACGAGCCGTTTTAGAAAAATAATGCGGAGAACTACTTCAACAATCAAACTTTCACAGAGGTCATCATACGAAATTACCTACTGGCATTCATCTCTAGAAGATATCGTAAGAATTGGTTTTATACCAATACTAGCTTTTTTCTTGCTACTTAGTTTTTTTCTTAGATTGCTATTCATGTAGTCAGGGATTTCGATAAGTATGAGAACGAGATCGAGTGTCAGTGTAGCAAACGATGACTGTTTTCTGGATTGTACCGTCAATCAGTAAAATGACATCGATGTACAAAGCAATAGACTGCATGCAGCAAGCTCTTCTCGGACGCATCATCCGTCTTACAAGGAAAGGGTCTCTACTCGTCATTACCGATTTCGTCCGCATTCACAGTATATGTTGGGCTTGCCTAGAAATGAAAGTTACACAAGTGGGAGCTCCAAATGGCCGAGTGAAACCGAAATAATGCATAATGTAGGGGAGCCCGGGGTTTTGTATGCTTGGAAACTCTCAAACTTTGTAAAGTTTCGCAGGAGTTGTCGCAGTTGAATTGCAACAGAATTTGAACGAAAGCGCCAAATTCATTCGGGTAAGATACCAAACATAGCTAAGAGGTATGTCGATTGCCGATTCTGTAAGTGCCATTTCTGTACGTTTTCAAAATTCATTGGTAGATGGCCAAAAGTGGGTATGCAAAATTTGTATACATTATTTTTTTTTAAATAGGTAAATGACATTCGATCTTCCTAAAATTTTGTACAGATAGTCTCTTAATAAAAAGGCATCCACAAAAAACAAAATTTTTGGATTATAGTCGATAAGTCATAGAGAAACATTTCGAAATGAGTATTTCAGACAGCTCCCACTTGCATAAATTTTAATTCTAGTCAAGCCCTACTTATAGGGGCCCACTCCTTGTTAGACCAGCTTTTCTCGCTGTTTCTTCTAACCGTATTGTTCTCCCTACTTCCCTTTCTTGTCGTCTTCACTCTATTCTGATGCGTTCCTTTATTGTTTCCTCCTAATTGTGATTTTTCTTTTCTTTCTTTTTTATTGTTTGTATGGAATACTAAAATAGCTGACACGTATTTTTTGTTTCCCCTTACCCCCATCCTCCTAAGAAGGGTTCGAAATTTCGTTATTTTACCATGAAACGTCATTTTCAAAAAATTATATCTCGAGATTGGAGCAACCAATTTTTCTGATTCAAATGCCAAATGAGTAGTAGTACTTTATATTTTTCATAAAAAAATATAGAACGAAAACCATATTTGTTAATATAGTATTTCGTGATTATACGGTATACGCTGACTTTAAAAATTAAAAAAACCATAAATAACTTTGCATGATGACATGTGTCTCAAATTGTATGGTTACAAACGGAATGTGTAACGCATATATTACACAATGATGGTAGAGCAAAATGAATTAGATACCCACGCATAATATTACAAGTTATTTTAATATTTGCATGTCTGTCTGTCCGTCTGTTTGTCCGTCCTCGCGATAATTCGAAGACGCGTTCACTTAAGAATACTGAATTTTTTTATAAAAATTGTAGTTTTCAGTTCGAAAATGGCATAAATCCATCCTAGTGTTACCATAAAAAATTTCGTATTTTACTATATATTACACGGCGTTTACATAGAAATAGCTAATACAATTTCAAAAATGGACTAGATCGGGCAAGTCGTGTTGTTGCCCATATAAAAATTTAGATTTTTTACGTATACTGTGAAAACTATCAGTCCTAGACGTTTTATTGTACTGTCTGAGCGACATCAAATAAAGGGAAATAAAACTAAAGTTCTACTGGAATAAGTTGCTTGAGATAACAGTCCTCGTGAAAACTAAAAATCCATGGTAGTAGTTAATACAGGCAAAAACCAAATTTAATTTGAACCATACTTCTATATATATCCCGCTTTCCTCCTCTAATATTGCTACTTAATCATATTACTATAAAAAGAATATGATATATAACATGGTATTATTGAAATATTCACATATATTTCCAATTCCAGACATCTAACACATCTAAGAGGGTTTCTGCCGACATGTACTAAATCACCAAATTCACCACAGACAGTTCACCACGATTGGTCTACAGCAAAAACATCGCCAACAATATTGAGCAAAACATCGAAGCAATTCGGACTGAATTTGAAATTCGGAATCGGCGTGTGGTGGGGATGTGTTAGCACATTATAAAAGGGTGAACAGATTACGTTCATTCCTCTTTCGTGATCGAGACATACAGCAGTCAAGATCAAACTCCTAGTACCTACCTGGACCGCCAAGCATTTCCAATCTATTGTCTTGTTATTAGTGGCCTTGCGTTGAAAGGCATTCTTAGCTGGATTTTGGACAGCTAAGCAATCATCGTTTTCCTCTCTCTCTCCTGCCTTGCGTTGAAAGGCATGTTTGGCTGGGCTTTGGACCTCCAAGCACTTCCCATTTGTTTCCTCTCTTGCCACACGTTGAGAGGCATTCTTAGCTGGGCCTTGGACCGCTAAGCATTCAAACCTTTCCTCTCTTTATCCCCCGCTTCGCGTTTAGAGGTATTCTTGGCACGGCTCTGAACCGCCAATCAATTTGTTGTATTATTATCCACCTTTTAAATATTAGATCTCGTATCATTATATCGTAATATTTCCGACCTGAATTACATTTAACTCTAATTATCTCGGACCCACAAAAATTATACAGATTGAAGAGAAGCTAATAAATTCCTACAAGAGGAGATTCGTCTTTCATTTAGAGACCTGTCCCTGTACAGATCACTGCGCGTTAGATCTAAGGCAGCTCAAACAGTACTGAAAAGTTGTTCAGAATATGAAATCCTATGCAATTGGTGATAATCATTTTTACGGTCCAGCGAATCGTTCTAGAAATATATGCGAAAAAATATGTCAAAAATCAAACTTGCATAGATGGCTGACCATAGGAAATTACATACGGGAATTTATCTAGAACTAGAACTACCAAGACCGTCAATTTGACGGTTTCCAAATTTCTTGCTTAAAAAGTGTTAATATAAATTATGTATTGTTCTAGGATTTTAAATAAGGAATTAAATGTCATTCGGTTTCAGTTATGTTCGCCACGATATCTTCGACTCGGCAATGAATTGGACATTTTTTTTATTTATACTGTAATTTTCGATTGATTTTTAATATTATTACAGTTCTTTTGTTGTGTAAAATTTATAAAAAATTTGTTTAAACTTTAAATTTTATTTTCTTAGTTTATTCTTCTTTCTCAGCTCTAAAGTTACTGTTTTTTTTTTATTTTTGTCTTCTTTCATTTATTGAGTATGCATGTTTATTTTCTTTTGTTACTTTTATTGTATTATTTAGTTTTAATAATTCTCTGTAAACCCACGTTTTTGTTATTTATTTTGTTGTTGTTGTTAGTTGTTTAGTTATTAGTCGTTAATTTTAGTTTTTGTTCTTTAAGGTACAGTAGTTTATTTAGGATGTAGATTTTTACTATATGTCATCTCTCTTCTCTCTTTTGATTAATGCCTACATTCTTACTTTGACCTTTTTATTAATGTGCTTACATATAAGTTATAATAACTTATGTACATTCAATGAATAAATGCTAATTTGAATTTGAATTTGAACATTAGGATTTTAACACAATAACTGAAGGTCGAATAAATGAGTACATGGATGCCGTTTTAAAAAAATTAAAAAGGAAAAGCAGATAGCGGATGGGGAAATAGCTAGCGGATAAATTATAATGACGAATTATCAAATCAAATGAATCAAATTACAATGAAATATTATTCGGATAGCAATATATTCGTTATTCGTATGAAATTTTCCATTATCTAGTGTATAAACATAGTTTAATGAGAAATAATACCGGGGGACAGACTTGCGGTTTCAAATTGAGATACTGATATTGCAATTATGTCATATTGCCATAATACAAGTTCAGAGACACACTTGCGGTTTACATTACTGACAATTAATTAGAGAACTTACATTTGATTTGCCATTTAATTTGTCATTTGACTTAAGAAAGTTTCGCCCACATACAAAATGCCAGCAAATATTGTGAAATTACTTGTCTATATGGAAAATAAAAACGAAATAGACACTTCAACTTGACAAGTGTCAAGGTCAAAGGTTCGAGTATTAAACGATTATGGTTTATAACTAGGGTTAGATTGCAATAAACTCTATACCGCGAAAATTTTCGCAATTTCAATATTGAGCTCCAACGTTGTACATACTGAGTGTACACCAAGGATATAGAGACTTATTTCTCAGTATATAGACATACTTGCGGTTTAGTGCAAACTGCTATATTGAAACCGCAAGTCTGTCTCCGGTATAAGTAATTAAACACACACAGCAGTGGGAGATGTCTGGCGTCAAACGCTTCGCTGACTTGTTTAGTTTAACAGCGATAGATCGTTTCGCGGGACCGCAGCGTGTGTACGAGCGTTTTATAAAAGGGATGATTCTGATGTTGTTTGACATTTTTACCGGACACATTTCAATACAACGACCACAAGAAATGCGCCAAGTGCGACTTTAATCAAGCTTTGGATGCGCAAGTTTGAAGAAACCAGAAACACAATGCTGGATAAATCAACTGGGCGTAAAAGGTCATCAAGAAGTAGCATGAATGTCGAGCGTGTTCGTCAGTCTATTATAGACAATCTACGACAGTCATCACGATTGCGCGCAACTTCCCCAAATTTGAAAAAAATCCACGGTTTATCGCATTATGGAGGGTTTACAATGGCAGAGTAGCGTGGAGTCACCAGATTGCATTGTCTCTCCTTGTCTCAAACTTGCACTTTAATAGAAGTTCTTCGCGCTTCCAACCAGAGTGGATTTGGCTCTGGGAAATAACGCCCAACGAAATAACGCCCAAAATTGATAAGTGAAATAAGACCCAAAAGTTCCATATAAATTTTAACGTGTCAAATGTAAAATAATGTCCAAATTTTTGGGTGTTATTTCACACTTTTGAGTTTTATTTTACTTATCGGTTTTGGGCGTTATTTCATAATGATATAAAATCCCAAATTCGTAAATAATGAAACAAAGCCAAATATACAAAATTGATCCTGATGAAATAATGCCCAAAATTCATTTCAGAAAATGAAGAAAATATTTCCCACTTATGTGTGTAAAGTAAAAATGCGACGGGCGTTGTTGACGTTGAGGGGGCGGCGGCAAGGGGTGCAGGGCTCATTGATATTCGATTTAAAGTAAGAAAGCGTCGCGCGTGGGCTGCGCACCCCTTGCCGAAGTCCCCCTCCTCGAACTTCGCGCGACAAGTTTCCACTTTAAATCGAAGATAAATGCGTCCTACACCTTTTGCCGCCGCCCCCTACCCAGAGACCACGCGCGACGTGTTCTTACTTTACATACATCGCATCATTATCAATATTTTGGGCTTTGGTTAACTTTTTGTGGGACCTTTTTTCACCTACTTTGGGTTTTATTTCACATTTGCTTTCGGCCTTATTTCATTTGGAGATAACCAAACTTTTTGGGTCTTATTTCACGTATCAGTTTTGGGCGTTATTGCGTTGGGCGTTTTTTCCCGACCCAGTGGATTTCACAGAGTAACGTCGGATTTGAAAAATTCCTAATCTAACGTTGGTGAGATGATGAGAACAAATTCAATCTGGTGCCTCCACTCTACTCTGCCATTGTAAACGCTCCTTTATTAGCAAAGATTTACATTTTCACAAAAAAACTGTGTTTGTGCAAGAAATCAAGCCCGATAATCGTGATCCTGCTAAACTATTCGAATGCTGCAGGGCAATGAAAGATTGTTTTGGGAGCTTCAATAACATACGGTTCTCTGATGAATACAATTTTCACATCAACGGCCACGTGAATAAAAAAAATTATATTATTGGGCTTCCAATAATCCACTGGAATTGGATCAGATACCAGTACACTCGCCTAAAGTTGTAGTTTGGGCTGCCATATTAAGTCAATGAATTACCGGCTCATACTTTTTAAGCATAACAGTGGTCACACTCAGACCGTTAATTCCGATTGATATTGCCATATGATCCGGACTTTTTTGGTTCTAGAAATCCAAAACCAGATTGGCTACAAACACAAAACATTTTTCCAGCTACTTCCATACGTTACAAATGACTCGTTAGCTGCTCTTCACGATTTATTCCCTGAAAAAGGAAGAGCTGAGGAGACATCAATTGGTGGCCAAGGAGGCCAAGTTTTCAACCCATTATCGCGCGATGTATTTTAAAGCAAAGAATTAGAGATCAAATCAACGTTATTCCAAGAAAGATGCTCCGGTGACTGATTGAAAATGTCAGTTCTAGGCTAAATGGTATGAAGAAGCAGATGGTTCGCATTTACAAATAGTTTTTCTTTTTTCATAAATAAAAAATTCAAGAACTGTTCTTTGATTTTACAGTAATTAAAACGAGTTTGAACTAATTCTGGTGTTATTATTTTTAAGTATCAAAAACGAAAAATATTCCGAGACACCCTTTATATATAGTTTTATTATAAATTTAAGGCAGAAGCTGTCAACCACTACACCTGACCCTCTACCCAAGGCTTCAGTTTATACTCATAATTTAAAACGCAGTGAAATAAATGTGATTCTATGGTTATTCATATTTCCCCTGTAAGGTTGAAAAATTGAACTTTGTATTCTTTGAGAGAGGGTGGCATGGAAACGTGGCAAGTCTCATCCATTTTACAAATAAAAGCTTCACAAAGTCAGGGTAGGAAGAATTAAATAGCTGTGGAAATAGCTTTGCTGTTTGTGACATTTTAAGATAAGGTACTTGACGAGACATCATTTTAAAACCTTAAAAGCGTCGTGGCAAATTGATCTTATCGACTAATGTCACCCCTAATAAAAGCGTAGAGAGATATAGAGACGCAACTTAATGGCGAATAAATTTCAACAAGGGTAATTTTATAGGATCTAGGAAGATGTGCCGCCTGACATTGTCCTAATGGCTTTTGTGATGACAGAACTTTTGTCTCGGCGATAGAAACACTCCTTCAAAGTCTCTAGGTAGAGACAAATAAAACAGGCTCGAAGCATGCCCAGAAAGATAAAATTATAATTATAATTTTATTTGTAATGAGAATGGCTGCCAGCAGTGGCAATTATAGCCTTTAATGGTCTTCCTGTTGTTCTTTACATCCAAAATGACTTCCTAGACCCCAATCCATGTCGCTATGAATTCATCAATCATCTGCCAATTTCCTCTAAGGGTTCCTAGAGATAGTCTCAGAATGGAGTGGTATAGACATATTGGTGGCATTTAGTAAGTACTCGTAGTTCTAGCTGACATCTGGTTCTATAAATGGGACGTGCGTGGAATGAAAACTCAACTGAGGTCACGAAAGTTTAATTGAGTTTACATTGCGTGCCTACCAATTACCATGTGAAACAATATATGTACAGCAAGGCATGTTATCGTAGGCAACTTCGCCGGATGCTCTACTCTAGCCTCAATGACACAACGGGAGAATATCGATGAAATATGGAAGCGGAGAAGAGGAATATGGAGAAGATTTTTATCTAAAGAAATGCTATTGGTTTTGTCTTTAGGGGAATGAAATTAGAATTTCTTTCAGCTAATTGCGCTAACTCGCGATGCGTCTTTAAGCAGAATATTTTCTTTGACATATTTCGAGCGATAATGTTCTGCCGAGAAGAATTATATTTTCCTTTCAACTTTTTCTTTCTCCTTTCTGGAAATATTTTTGGATTATTTAATGAGCTTGTGCAGATGAGCTTTCCTGGATCTCATGGCTCGTTATGGCAGTAAAATTGAAAAGCGAAATGGGTAATAAGCCACCCACTCTTTTCGCTTTGTTCTTGAAAATTTATAAAGAAGTTCTTATATGAAACATCGACGTCTTGTCAATAAGATTTATATATGTATCTTCTTCAGTTTCGTTTATTTTCATATCAGAAGTGTGTTTATATATATAATTCAATATTTGTAAATGCATTGTACAGTTCACTATATGTATCAGAATAGTCAGTATTTATTGCACACTTGTCGAGCTTGGACAGAACATATTTTTGGTTATCAAAACGTTCGTCTTTATACCCTAGATGAATTCTCATTGGAATAGTTATACTAAGGCTGTCATTCGATTTGAAACGCATAGAACAAGGCCTTTATAAAAATTTGTAGATTTAAATTCGAAAATGGGACAAATCAGATATTTGGACTCTGCCTGAGAATGAGTCGACGTAGAGAGCTGATAAATAAATGCAATTTCAAAAATGTACTCGGGAAACTCCTTCTTTGTGTTGCCACACAACTTCTTTATTTCACTTTTATTTTCATCTCTTGTTTTTTTTTACTTTGATGTTTCTTACCGGTTCAAAATAAGTCGCCTACTTTGCATTTCTTCAGATAAATTATTTTCCCATTTATATCTTACTCAGTTTATTTACTACATATAGAGGATTCCCATGAGTGCTAACTTCCAACTTGACTTGGAAGTGACAAGGGGTTGAATTGAAACCTTTTTAGCAAAACTTCTCGATGGAAATAAAAATTTCACTTACACATAGATGTAATGTTTATATAAGTTTATGCTTGTCCCCTACTATTTATCCGTATGCCTATATTCTCACGATAAATTCAAAAATCAATATTAGCTGTGTTCTTTTGTGTACCTTGTTCTAGAACTCAAATATACTGCAGAGAACAAATTGATCTGTGAATTGAAGCGAGCTATTTGTATTGCTTGCTTCATTTATTAATCTTCTATGAAAATTATGAGGCGTTCTTTTGCATATCTATTTTGTTCAGCCCTGTTCTGCGGACACAAAAGAACACAGCTATGTATTATGTGATAAATTGATAATTTGAATTTATTTTAACAGGAAAAAACCTTAAAACCACTTAATATAGTTTTGCTTTAACTAGTTTATTTATTTGATATTTTCCGTTATTATACTCTAGATCTAGATGATGAAATCGTAGGGTATACTACGTTCGTTCGTACGTCCGTCTGTCCGTCCCCACGATAAGCGAGAGCATGTGTATCTAGGGACCCGAAATTTTGCACAGGAACTTTTAAAAAAAAAGAACTAAGTACGAAATGCCCGCTTTTACATAGAAATTTCTTTTTTTAAAAGATTTTTCGATTCTTAAAGTATTTTTTCCTTAGAGTAGTGGGTATAGTTGAGCAGTCGTTGGAAACGTCATGAAGTTCTGCATACAATAACTGTGACCGTGCGAGCAGTACTTTTAAAAATACAGGGTGTTTTGCGAAAAACTAGCTTTTTTTCTTAATCGCACTGTAACTCCTAAACGGTTGTTATATACCCCCCCCCCCCCCCCCCCCCAGCCATTCAATTTTTTGTTTATCTGGTATCTCGATTTTAGTTGGAAGGTTTGCTACTTTCTCCGATCTTTTGGTGATCTTTTCTGGAAATTTTAGTATCTCTTCCAAATTTTTGAATAATTTTGAGTACTATCACCACCAACTCTATTGACCTCCTAAGGGCAAACACCCTGTGTGCCTGGATGTTCTTATAAAATTAGTGCATCCGCGGAAGTGTTTTATGGAGCAGCTTCGTCTTAACTAGCCTTAATTAATTCATTCATTTCATTTTGGAAAACCTTTCTGGAGTTAATGTTCGTCAAACTTGAAGCAGATTTTACACAAAAATCACCTAAGAAAGAGCTTAATTCTATCATATTATGAGTGCTCATGATGAAAAAGCATAGGGTTAGTTACCGACATAGAATCTCCTGCGCCATAGGTGCGGAACTCTTAATTAAAAGATGTCTTAATCTCTTGGTTATCTGATCAGACACTAGTGCAGACGTATCGATTATTGCACCAACCTGATAAATGCTCCAAATCAGGCCTATAAGTTTAGTAGCATCAAATTCTTCCTTCATAAATTCGGAAGGCATCTTCTTTCACTAGATCTGGGAGTATGGTGTTCGTTGTAATGGCAATTCATCTTAGGAAACATTCCTAAACTCAAACTAGGAGCATACTTTCTAGGTTATTATGGATTGCTGGTCGGTACAAAAACGCAAGCACTCATCGATACTTTAATAGCAGCTCTTCAACGTTTACAATAGTTAGATCTCCTAAATAACATTAAAATTCAAAAACTCTTACGTACATGTCAGGCAATTACACTCGAATCAAGATCTTATAAGGCAGTAAAATTTGGTTTCAAAAGCGTATCTCCCAAGAAGTTAGCAGATGCTAGAAAGAAATTTGATTATCTACCAGATGGGTTTTTTCCTGATCTTGAATCAGTGGTCATCTCTACTTGACTTTAAAAAAATGGCGAAAGATGACTACATGTCGGAGAATAAATCTTGTAACTATTCCAGGAATATTAAAGGAACTACGTCGTTTTCTGAGAATAGTAAATTTTTATCGTCGGTTTCTACCACAACAATTTTTTCTAAATAATTATTGAACGGGATCGAAGAACCCTCTTCTAAAAATATAAATTGGTCAGAAGAAGCTACAAACGCTTTCATTAGGCAAAATTTAGCTGTCTCAAACTAAGCTTTTCATGAATGCATCAACTGAATCCGGGTTATGGGTTAACGTTTCTAATACAATTCAGCAGGAAGTAAAGAAAATGAATATTTTTTGGCTTCTCCTCAATTTATTTCACTAATATCAAGCGAATTTATGATGGGGATTTCTTGGCGAATTACCAAAACATTAAATATTTTTAATTCGATGGAGAAGTCTACACAGATAAATAATATTCAAAACAATTAATAATTTGGCTGCTCGGAACGATGGAAATCAATCCATATCTACATTGTAGAACCGCTTCCTCTATCTGAAGGATTCACATATAACATCAATAGATATGTTCAAAGGTAAAAATGATTTTATTATTTCTCTTCGAAATCTCATTGCGGACAGTAGACTTATTCCAGCCACAAATCACGCAGGTCAATATTCCTTTTAATTTAAGAAAATGTATAAATATTCACATGTAAGAATGAACTCAAATCGTGCTTCGTTACAACCTCCTTGGAAGACGTTCTCACAACTTTGTCACACTTAGATTAGAAATAAAAAGGTGAAAATTTGAGTAAAGCCTTATTTAAGTTGAATTTTTAATACATATATAGCTAGCAAGTTCGTGGACTAAGATTATGAAATTTCTGAAGATTTTCAAATTCTATCCAATTCGCTAGATGATAAAGAGGAGTGCTTTCAGCCAGCATACATAAATGGAAACAATGATATCATCGGTTCACCGCAAAGACTTAGTTTACCTCTAAGGGTAAAACTTACTTCCGGAAATACTATATTTGCTTAACAAGTAATTAGGACTTGACAAATAACTTGGTAAATATCGCTAAAACCAAAGGTTTCGCAGGTAGGAGAATGGGAATGTTGAGGCGATATTATCTTCGGACTTTGATATACATACAGGATGAGTAGGAGGTGATAGTACTCATCTATACAAACAAAAAAATGTACGGCAGGTGGGGGGGGGGGAAGATATCAACTGTTTTGGAGATACAGGATGATGAAGAAAATATGCTAGTTTTTCACAAAACACCCCGTATCTTAAAAAGAACAGAGTGTACGGTCATCTCCAAGGAGATCTCTCATTGTGTGCAGAATTTCATGGGCTTTTTTGCACATCGCGAAGATCTTACTGAAACAGAACCCACAATCAATTCTAAATAAACATAAACTACATAAACAAGTTATTTTCCCAAATTTTTTAGAATTCAATCAACCAGGAGGAACGCGATTCCTATAGTGTTTCGATTCCATATGGATATTTGGATGGTCTCCTAGGACTCGATGCCCTTACCACCAAGTCGATATAGCGTACGAAGTACTAATAACTCGAAATTCAATCATCCCTTTACATTTCAAACCCAACTTTATATCCAATAAATATATAGTGCCTGGAAAAACAAAACTTACCGCAAAATTACCAGTGGATGTATCAAACGGAGATATTTATATAAAAAATATTGAAGTAAAACCCAAATTATACGTCTAAGAAGGAATATAAATGGCAAAGGATTGGTTTAGCATAATAGAGGTTATCAATCATTCCCATAAATAAAGAACAACTACTCTTTTTGGAACAACCTCTTAAGGTTACCCCCTTTCATCCTCAGAACATACAGAATTAAATAACATGAGTGTCGAGTATGAAGATTGCAGAAGAATTCAATATACTCGTACTTAATCTGCAAGAGTTGTGAAGAATATTTCATAAAGCAGGCCAAAAACTTACATTTATCAATAACGTAAAGCATTGCATAACCGAAACCGACGACGTACCCATTTGCACCAACTCTTATAAATTTCCCTATATCCATAAGCAAGAGGTACAAAAGCAAATTAGTAACATGTAGAGACAGTGCATAAAAAGAAAGAAGGTAGTTGTAGACAGAAATGGCTCCTTGTTATAGGCTGTCACAAACTGAATGAAAAGACCATCAATGATAGGTAGGATTTCTTCAAATCGAGATGAATCCCAATGACAGTAAGAAAACAGCTTTTACTGTAGAAGATGGTCATTACGAGTACGTAAGAATGCCTTTTGGGCTGAAAAATGCCCCATCCACGTTCCAGCGTGGCATGGACAATGTCAGATGAACACATATATGAGCTCCTTGGACCCCAGGCCTGTTACAGTAAAGACCGAAATACATAGAATGATGCCGACACGACAATTACGACGACAAGTTAAATGTTGACCTTATGGCAATACAATGTTGCTGTACCCAATTGCGCGCCGACCGAATTTGTCGCCGTAAGAAGAGATAGGAATAATTATACTTTTGTCGGCGTTATCGGCGTAGTCGTCGTAATTCGATTTTGACAGTTCAGAGTAATGAGCAAAAAATATCGTGAGGAAAATGAAGTATTTTTACGAAAAAAAATCCCCAATACCGAAATACTATACATTTTTAATAGAAACATATGAAAAGAAATTGGAGAGAAGTTGAAAATAAGTGGTAAGCGATATTCTGTAATCCACATAAACTCAGTGTCAACTATTGTTTATTACACTTTTACAACTTTGTTTTTATATCTTTCCCATTTTGTTAATAATAAGCTACGTAGACCGGAGCAACAAACAGTTATTGGGACGACATTCACTTTTATCCTATAATAATTGACAAAATCAATTCAACAGCGACCATAGAAAATTCTGAACCTCAAGAAGATGAAAGCATATCATTTTGAAAATACTAAAGCAATAGTAATTCTACAGATTAAAAGCCAACAGAAAGAGCTGTTAACATATGGTACCCTCATGATCCTGGGATGCATTGCTATAGCTATCATCATTTACTCGGTTTAAAATAGAAATACTCAAAGGACATGCAAGAACATAAAAGTCGAAAACCAATACCCAACACCTCATTCACCGCTTCGGCAGACGAAAATTCAAGGATCCCGTTTTTTTGCCACCGCTCCATTTTAAGGAGGCGGGAGTTACGCATCCAGCCTAAACATCTTTTAGCCAAATAATCTAAACCTGCATACAAAAATCCCATAGCATAATTTTTCATATCACAAATTCATTTCTCAAAGACAACATTACAAAATGCTTATCATCATAAATTTTCAACTCTTATTTTTCCACATTCTGTAAAGTCGAGTTCATAATTTTCACGTATAGAAGATAACAAAAATATGACGCAACCTCAGCAAAAAGAGATTTCATAAGCGAGGTTTCAAATTAAATGCAAGTAGGCTTAGTTTGACTGTAAAGTGTTATTCATTGAATAAAGTAACACTCGAGTCTTTTATTGAAATATTATTTTTTTCTATTAACTAGAAGCGTTAAACGCCAATATTGACATTTGTAATTTCGAAGCGGCTTGTTGGAATTAAACAACATGGAAAATTTTGATACAGAGAAGTTCATCGAAATAATGAAAAGAAAAGATATACAGGGTGTTTCCCCCATGGTGGTCCAGAGACCGGGAGGTGATAGTAGGTACTCAGCTAGACAAACAAAAAATTGTAGATATGGTATGGGGGGGGGGGGGGGGGGGGGGGTTTGGCCTCAACCTTTTCGGAGTTACAAGGTCGAGGTTTTCACAAAACACCCTGTAAAATTTTAATACTAAAATTGAAAATAAGAAATAAATCGATTACTTATATTTTATTACTCAGCTACAGCTTACATTTATAGAATCATGAGCGCATTGTTAATAATGTTATATTTTATACATAGAGTGTAAAATATAAGACTGATTGAATCAGAGACAATACAAAATTTGGTACACGTGTAGATATGGAACTTGATTATGTGTTGCACATAAAATAGTATTTGACACAAACTAAATCACAATTATAATAATAAGAAATAAGCTGGGGAAAACTAAATTAATTCCTACACTCACAAAAAAAAAAATCGTAAAGTATTTACCAGAGCTGTTGTAAAGTCTCGATCTGAAAAATTGTCTAGTTTTGGAGAAAACTACGTAAAATCTATAGCATTTTTTTAGAATGTATAACAAACAATGTTTATAAAACGTTTCGTAAAAAGAATAAACGTACGCTTGTGACAGTGGAAGCTTGCTTCGCAATTTTTGCGAAATATGAAATCCATTGGTAATATAAAATGTAAAAATTACGAATATTTCGTACGTATATGTATTCTATAAAGAGATTTTGTTTAGTATTACACACAGTTCCGTAAACTCAACAAAAGTATCGTAAGATTTATAAAAATACTTGCAAAACCCAACAATGAAGTACAGTTACCTACTCTCTGGATCAGTCATTTGCCTAACAATTGTGTGCATTTCAAAGTAGAACATTATCATCATCTTTTTTTAAAAAAAATTTGATTGACAATGCCGTAAGAAGGCGAAACGCGTCGCGACTCAAATAAAATAAAATTATTGTAGAACAGTATTACATGCGTTTTGATTTTTTCATTGCGGACTTATCTAATATTCCAAAGGTAAAGTAATAATTGTACATACTGCAGAATTAACGAAAAGTATAACATAAGATCAAATTTTTCATGTTGAAAAACTTTGAAATTTCTGTGATAAAACACATAGTGAACGCATTGCCAATCAGGAAAAATTAATACGAAAGCGATTCTTAAGAAGATTTTCACCAAAATGATACCAAAAACATTTCCTTATTTTATATTTCATATATTGGAATACATCGTCACCTGTCTTTTCTGCCTTTCTTTCATTTTCATTTATTTCTGTAACGATTACTCATTCCTTACAGTAAAATTAGAAACTTAAATTTCTTCTCTAAAATCAAAGATCTGGTAATGCTACAATATAAAGGCGTGTTCTTATTTTTTACTTATAGGACGACAAGTTAAATGTGTGTTCCAAATTTTCGCTATTTATGAAAATTTTAATACAATTTTTCTACGACTAAATACTCATTTAAAATATTTCTGTTGAGGAAACAATATCTTTCATGTTAATTTTCTGTTAAAATATTGCGTAGTGCGGAAATCTATGTAATTAATACACAGAAAACCAAGTCTAATTTCCTCAAATGGCGAATAGCTATAGCTGCTATACATATCCATATGTAATCTGCAACCATTTCACTAAATTTAGCAAATTTTTTATTATTTTATCAACTATCAAAAATAACGCATTTGCTCTTTCATAACTTAAGCTACTGAAGTTGGACCATCATTGTGGACCGCTTTCTCTTTCCGTTTCAGCATGACTTTAGCATCCAGATATCGCTGGAGTTCTTTTATTAATATACAACATTTTTTGATTCCGTAAGTATAGTAAAAGTTAGGGCCACAAAAAATAGAAAATTGTTCAGTCGTAACCCCAGACCCGGAAAATACAAGCCATGAAGCACTACTTGAATGTGAGGATACCGAAACGGTTAGCGGCAGCATTACACACTTCTTGTTTTATTTTGTTATTGGTGTTTTTTTCAAATAAAAGTAGTTTGGATTTCGTTCAAACCCCATAATTTCCATAAATTTGTTGTACACGCTATTTTTTTAATACTATTTTTTAATATTATTTTAATAGTATTAGAAAGAAAACATTGGACTCAGCTGCAATTCGTTGCAAATCAAAGGCAACATTTTTAAATTTAATTTTTTTCTAATAATTTGTTTTCAAATCGACACTTTGTTCAAGAAATTTTCCAGGAGTGCTAATTTGGTAGGGTTAATATACATTCTCTATTTGCTTTAAATTAAATATTTGCAGAAAAACTGAGTCTGATATTAATTACCTCGTCTATGATGATTTTTCCAACATACTACTTTTCACCAAATATCCCGGATTTTGTAAGCTTTCCTTAAGATATAATTTTAAATGTTTTGAGAATTATTAAAGGTCAAAGAAGAATATACTTCAAAATTCGTACTAAAATAATAGAAAATAATTTTCACTATCAACTACCTACATCACAAAAGTTCTCTAGAGTTTCCCTTCAATTTGCATTGAATATAGTTTTGAAATTATATTACATTTACTTATAAATTTTAAAATTTTCAAAGAACGCAAAGAAAGGAAAGTCTGGGAATTAAACTGTAATTTTGTAAGAATTTTGATAAACATTAAGAGCTCCAAATTTCCATTTCGGCAAATTGTTATTTGATATAGTGTTAAAATTTGAACTGCCTAGATCTTGCTTTCTTTGTATACCACGGAAATTTTAAAATTTATACACAAATGTAATATAATTTCAAAACTATATTAAATGTAAATTGAAGGGAAACTCTATAGAACTTTTGTGATGTACCTACTTCATTAAGTGAAGGGAAAAACTATTTTCTATTTGTCAGTGCAGATTTTGAACGAGTTTTTCTTAAAAAGGTTTTTAAATATTTTTAACTTAATTTAATTAGAGCGAATAATTTTAGAGTATAAATTTTGATATTATTAGACCTCTAGGGGAGAGGGGAATCACCCCCCCCCCCCCCGCTGCTTACTGGCTGCAGATACCACATAGGGTGTAATAGGTCCAATTAAAGAGGATAGTCCACAGTTTAAAGTTTTTATAAAAAAATTAAAAGAAAAGGTTAGAAATTTCGAAATTTTGAGTTTAGACCACAATAACTCTTAAGGGGAGACGAGTACGGGGCTAGATGACCAGTCCCTGGAAATGCGATGAAGTTCTGAATACAATCAGCTTTATACGGTGACCGAGCGCCCTAAGATAAAGGGTGTTTTGTGAAAACCTAGTATAATTTCTTAATCACTCCGAAACGGTTGATATGTGCCCCCCCCCCTCCCATGCCATACATTTTTTTTGTTTGGCTAGGTGAGTAATATTCACCATGGAGAAAAAAACACCCTGTATTGTCTTTGTGAGAACTTTCACAATCCTTATATAAAAATTTAAAAAGAAAAGCGGAAGTATGGAATGAAATAAAAAATATGAAAGTAGTTTTGATAGAACTAAGTTGCAGCATTGCATTCATAGTCAGCTACAATGTAAGCGGAAGACTGTGCGACAGCGCTAGCTCCAAGCGCCAGCACCACATTCTGTTCCAGTCAGAAACTAAATAACCGGCCAACTGCGAGTCGGACTCGCGTACGAAGGGTTCCGTACTAGTACCGTCGTACAAAATTTAACACTATGTACCTACTTTTTATTTATTTTTTCAAATGAGAGTAGGCGTCATGTGAAAATATTATGCTGTAATTTGAAAAAAAATTGCCTATTTATGATAATAATAATGAATGAGAATAAAACGAGGAGGCCCCCTTTAATTTTTAATTTAATTTTATTTTTATTATTTGCTGTTATAGGGGCAATAGGAAAACACAGTCTGTGAAAACTTCAACTGTCTACCTATTACGGTTCATGAAGTACGACCTGGTGACGGACGTACAGCGAAGTCTTAGTAATAGGGTTCCTATTGATACCCTTTGGGTACGGAACCCTAAAAATGAGAAGAATTGCCGACTGGCAGCTGACTGAATCGAACCGATTTTTGTTTATATAGGGTAAGGTAGGTTATTAATATAGGGTAAGAGTAGGGCGATTAGGCTACTAGGACCCTGAGAAAACCGCCACCAGATTTTATCTATTGTGTTCAACGTGTGTGTCTTTTTTTCAAATTTTGTTCATCTACAATCTTTGGCAATTCATCAAAGCTTTCCTTAGACATTCTGTAATGCATTTGAAATAGACTCTTCCAAATCTTTATATACATTTTAGCAGTTTTGTATCGTCCTTTTTGGAATGGATGGATTCTTCAACATCCGTTTTCTTGTAATCCTTCTTCTTCCTCTCCTTAACCACTAGTAAATTACTACAGGATTAAAGTTTCTTATTGCAATATTTCAGTTAGCTAGTTTTTAACAAAAATCGAAACACCACTCAACACCTTTGGCCCGATTATTAATTCGGCAGAAGATGAAGCAATATGCTCAACGATAGGCAAACAGCAACGATTAAAAATCAATCAGTCGGTGACAAGTCAACAGACCAGTCGCATGACTCGGCAGTGTGCGGTTCCCAACTCTACAATTCTATAAAAAAGAACATAATTGATTTAATTACATTTTAGTTATCAGTCTGGTGTTGAATTATTCACGAGATAGGTGTTTTCTATTCCTTAGTTATACAATCATAAGTTGTTTTATTGTTTGTAGAAAATGTCTCATTTTAAATGAGTATATAATATTGATAACTCTCTCATGGTAGGAGATCTAGTAATGGGTGGGTGTTCAGAAAGCTGTAGAAAAAAAAATGGTACTCCTTGAAGTTTAGCTGGAGTTATTTTTTAAATATATGTAGTTCAGGAATTTTTGAACGAAAATTGATGAAGTGTGCTGAGCTGTCAGATTATATGCAGTGTGTTCGATAAATAAGAAGGATGAAGTACGCCAATGGATTCTTTGTAGTGTCCTGATCATACTTTTGTTCAGACCTCCATACCATAAATAACTCCTTCTCCCTCAAATTTACGTTTGAAAATTTTTAAGAAGTCCTTTCACGGATATCGCCGGATCAAACTTGGACACTGGTTCTACAGAAGACATATCATCCTTTATCCCGTTTTTCAACGTGTTACGATTTGTGGTCAAATGTCTCAGTTATTGAGCCTTAAAATGTTATTCTTGAAAAATGTGTTATACAAATTTGTAGCTTTATCCTTGATGCTGTAAAGTGTTTAACCAAGCACATAACTTTTACCCTTCTGAAATATGACCCGTTGGTAGTTCTTTAAAAAAGAATTATCCCAAAATTATGCTTCTGTTCAAAACTTATAAATATTCTTGTGTTATATGAAAAGCGAATAAGTTTAACACTTATTTTGTTTTTTACTTTCGCATAGCATGCCAACTAAAAAACCTAGAATTAATCCCAATTCTTTCTTATGATACCCTAGCTGAATGCCCGTATATAATTTCGGATGGTCATCCATTTATGCAAGTTTGATTTTTGAAGTGGTTTTTCCCATATATTTCTAGAACGGTTCGTCGGACAGTGAAAATGATTATGACCAATTAATTTCATAGGATTTCATATTCTGAAGGACTTTTTAGTACAATAGAAACGTCTAGAACTTATTGTTTTCACAATATACGTAAGAATCCTAAATATTGCCCAATTTTGTCCATTTTGATTATTATATATATTATAGGTATTTACTATTTTTATGAAAACGCCGCGAACAAAATCTTAGCACTCTACACGAAATTTTTGTGTGCCAATCCCACGAAGGAGTTGCCCGATTTGTCTCATTTTCGAACTTAATTTTACTTGTTTTTAAAGCTACTGTGCAAAATTTCAGGTTTATAAGTGCACGCCACGCGTTCACGAGTTATCGTGCGCACAGACGGACGGCCGGACGGATGAGCAGACGGACACGCAAAAATCAAAATAAGTTTTAATATTAAGCTTGGGTGTTCAATCCATTTTGCTCTAGCAGCATTATTTCTATGCATTATAAGCGGAATGAAAAACTTCATCTAAGGTATAAAAATATTTATAACGGAAGCAGATATTGAGGTAATTCCGCTCCGCGCTCCGCGCGCGTGTGTGTGTGTGCCCCTGCCAGCCTGCCTGTGTGTGTGTGTGTGTGCTTCTTTAATAAAAGTTTTTCTATTCCATTCTAAGTAAATGCTGTTACTAAACATCAATTGAATATTCGTAATGAATAAAAAAACGGAATGCTGGTAATCCAAATGCTTGGAAGGTTAGTATATACATACCTACCACTGCCTCTTTTTAATACTAAAAAGAAGAAGAAGAGTAAATTAGTTGTGAATTGCAGTGAATTTCAGTACAAAGTTCGGGAATTTTAAAGTCGATTATCTCAGAAACTATAACTTTCCGCACAATTTTGTTTTCATATTTGTGATTTGTGAGTGAAACGGGAATAGTGTACAAAGTTTGAAGAAAATCGGTTCCAGCTAATGCACTGGTCTTAAGCCAAATGTTCATATGGACTGTTCTTTTAATTTTCAAAATTGAATAATAATTTGATTCATTTATAAGCTGAGCCCCTTTTTTTTCATATATTACTATTTTTATAATTTAAAATTCTTCGCTCCTAAGAGATCCGACTAAGGCATATTTCGTTGTCTTTCAAAAATACGAGCGTACTACAGTGTTATTTTTAGCTTTTATTGGGAGATCTTATATATTAATTTCTCAATATTGTTCGATCCTGAACACACAGCTTAGATAGGCACGCCGCGCCACTTATGTGTACCTATCTGGAAGTACTGTATTGCCCGATATACCTGGTCCATTTTATAGTTAAACTCTATAACTTATATAAAATAGTTGAACGAAAGGCAGCCGGACACAAACTTATATCTATGTAATCCTGCCTACTATTTACAGGATGAAAAGGTAAGTTACAGATTGTTACTGAAACTATAGATTTTTGTAATATTAATACGTATTTAGCAAATATAAAAAATTACTAATTATAATTTTTACTTACGAATAAAATATCAATTATCCAAATTAAAGTTAAACAATTTTCAAGTAAAGTTCATGTTCCACAAGCAATCGTAAATTTTGTCAAGCATGGATTAATTTATTGACACAAGAAAAAACATTGAACTAGTGGCACTCTATAGCCATATGGCAGCACAACAATATCACAAATAACTCCTTTAAAAGATCACTTTAAACCGTAATGCCCACACTTCCCGAATGATATGTGAAAGTAACTCCTAGCTCCCATATAGTACAACAATTTTCGTATTTAGTACCTACATACCTACATAAATTCCTAAAAAAAATCTAATATATAACTGTACGCTAAGAGCAAACAAACGAATTCTAGTTTATCCAAACTGCAGGATCTACATACGATTCACGAAGGTTTTTTAATCACTTTTTTTTTGTAATGTCACACCTCACACGCGACGCACTCCTTTACCCGGAAATCAAACACAAAACGCCTAAAAGTCGTCTTCAGCACAACACTTTACCCATTACCAGGATCCTGTGGACTGGCAAGCAGAAGCAATCTTTGGAAAGTAGAATGCGCCCCTTTCTTTGAGTCGCACAAAAATCAATACGCGGACCGACCACCGACCGGCACACTCCACTATTTTCCACCCTAACTGTTTCAGAGCGCGAGACTAGGGCGGGGGTGTTTTCTGTTGTGTATTTTCGGTTTCTACACCAGAAAGGAAAACCTCATTTCACTTATTGACAGTTACAGAATCACTGAACGAACACCGGAATATTTTATTATCGGAATGGCGTGGAGGTAAAGGAATACTGTAAACAGTTTGAGCAACCCAGAAAGGCAAAAGCACTAACCGAAACGGAAGCTAGGACGCTCCTCGATTCCACGAACTCGAACTTACTACTTCCACGCTCAAATTGTAAATGATGTCTGATGATGAGCGCTGTCTTCAGAATGCATACTGCACGCCCGTGCAAGCACATCGAGTCTCTTCTCTTCAGCAGCTAGCTAAATCCGAGTCCGACCACCAAACGAGCCGGCGACAAAATCGCTTTGTTACGTTAGGATAGAGAGCCGAAGCTGAGAAGTATAGTTTATTTATCGTAGGGGAACTGGAGCGTGAAGGGGATGTGCGTGAGAATCCCATGATATGATGTGTATGTGTATATTGCTTTCCTGCAGGCTATTCTGTGTGCTGTGTGCATGCGATATCGTCGCGATGCGATGCGTGGTTGGGTGAAGTGACTAAACAGTTGTAATTCCAAAAGGAGGAATAAGGAAAGGAAATGAAGAACTACGTCTGATGAAGGATGTTCAGCTATATTGCGGTGCGACGAGGCCATAGTAGTATGCCCTCGTCGTTGCGGTGCAAGTATATGCACTGCGATGCGCAGTGAGAATTGTTCGAAATGGTATGGTGGAGTTATAAAGTTTTGGTATGATACAGATCCATCGCATCGACTCAATAAATAACTGAAAATATGTGTAGGAAAAGCGCAAGTTTAATGTTGGGTTTTGGTATGGTAAAGTATGTTGAATTATACCAAAACAAATAAATCCTTACCAATCTAATTCTTTTTCTGTTCCGTCATACAAAACTACTCACTAACACTAACGTAATCAGTCAGCCTGCTGTGAGTACCCCAATCCAACTGGGGTAATCCAACACAAGGTAAGTGCAATGTACCTGAAAATTCTTGCCTACGAAATAGTCCCGCTGCTTGATACTGTTGTCCTGTCCGTCTGCAACTGGCTAGTGTTTTCAGGAAAAAAGAAGTACTGTAATGCAAGACTGCCTGGTCTTTGAAGTGAACTATTTTTGGAAATCTGACTTAATTCAAAAAATGTTTCGACTGCTTTTTCTCTGCGAGTAGTTACAATCTTCGACTAGAAAGATGCTTGCCGAGGTGGCCAGCCCGACGGCTAAAGGCTCAACTACAATTTACGTATACGTAAGTAATGCTATTTACGTAAAGCAAACCCCCCCCCCCCCCCTTTAAATTTAAAAGAAGTACACAAATTAACTTTAAGGTGTCAGAGGGGAACTTTCGTTAAGTTTAAATGTCGAATTGCGGCCAGTAAAAGTGCGGTAAGAATCGTCCATTCATTACTTTATTATCTCCATAACAATGTTTAATTAAAAAACAAATAAATTTTACAAATATGTACTATATATATATAGTACTGGAACACTTCCAAACATATTATCTATATTTTCATCTGTTTCTAGTAAATAGGCCATTTCCTCTGCATATTCCCTGCTTCTAAAACGTTTATCCCGTATTCTCGGAAATGATGAGGTGTATTATCTGATGATATAAGCAGCATCCCTGCAAACATTGCGGTTCAAAATTGAATCGAATTCGAACTAAATTAATTCGACCACTAGGTGAAGTTAAGCTTCGAAATCGAATTCGCTTGTGACGTGCTTGCGAATTGCAGGAGAAAAAAACGGAACACGATATCGAATCGTATTGGCGACCCGACAGTGGTTTGCTAGCTCGACTTTCTTTCGAAGTTCTTGTATGTGTTGGTAGTTCGCTTTGGATTCGATGTTTTTTAACAGTACGACCTGGTATCGACCTCTTTTGCAAGACGTTTTGCAAACACTAAGTAAATACGATATCGAATAAATAAATAATAAATACTCACTGTAGTAAAACTTCACTCAATAAAATCTCAATTTTGAATGCCTGCGCAAACAATTTCATGAATAAAAAATATTTGCTTTAACGACTTCCTCGGCCTTATCGTAACTTCTATATATAGCAAACATATCGAAGAAACTTCGAGCTATAAGCGATGCATCTATTACGAATTCTCGGAAATGTCGGCATGCTTGAAAACGTTGTTTATGGTAAAAAAAAATCGAAGAGGTTTCGAGCCACAATCGGTTCATCTATTTCGAATTCTCGGAAATTAGGTCATGATGGTAAAACTTCGTTTAAGTAAAAAATAAAAAAATCGATCAGATTTCGAGCTACGAGTGTTTCCTGTATTTCGAATTCATTTCGCTATGACGGAATTTCGTCCAATTGTTTGCTTGTAGGCTTTATTTTTGGTTTCCTGGGCTTCTTCCAATTGGTAAAAGACAGTGAAGTATTATATTTTTTCCATGCCCTAAAACTTTGCGGACTGTTGTTGTTAATTTTCTCCATGCATATTTCTCATTTAGTAATATTTCTGTTTGTTCTGCAAATGTACCGAATCTTTCGGCATTTATAGGAAGACCACAAGAAAGAACATTTAATATGGTCTTAAATCTCTTTATAATTTCCACACCCACTTTGGTAATATCCGCTGTTATGTCCGGGTATTCAACAAATCTCCTCACTGTGTTGCCGTCATTTGTACTTCCAAATCTTTGCTTAGGTGTATCAATAATTAAACCAAGTGGTCTCAGAACTCTTGTTGTATTCTGTATTTCTCCTTCAGTCTCTTTTGCTTACTATCAGGGTTATTTCGTACACTCTGATGAGTGAAACTCAAGTCGTAACTCATGTGCAATATAAATTCCATAAATCGAATCCTTGCATGAAGGGGCAATCAGGATCTTTTGGATTGATTTTTTTGGCAAATTGTACAAGTCGCCGATGATTTGGTGTCTGTTATAAATTGAGTTACTCTGCCATCACGCATTGTTAAGTGAAACCTATGAATTGCTTCTACTTCCTTGTCGTTAACTACGCATTTCGTCGACAGTAAAGCATTTATTTCTTGTTTCACGAGGTAAACTTCACTTTGAACCAATTCTTTTGTTTCCTTACATATTTAAATTCAATAGGTCTACAAAAGTGTGCATATGATGGACGAGTATATCTCCGCACTAAATTTTCCGAAGGACTGCATTTGAAACGAAGAGGAACCAATGACATTACGAATAATCTGGCGTCTGTTATATTTTCGTCATTATTTCCAGAAATTTGCTGCTTGTATTCACGTTGCCCCTAAGATCCATCACATCCCATTTACTCACTAACACTAAAGTGGTGTCATCTAGGGCCTCGATTTCATCCTGTGATTTTATCTTTTTAAATTCTGTACGCGGTTGAATCAAGTTAATTTTGAAGAGGCACCGAAGCGAAAGATTCTGCAGCATTTCAAGCAATCACTCTTTTTTTGCTGCGACAATTTTGTTATAGCTTGATAAAGGATCGGGGTTTCTATTTTTCAATGCATTTCTCAGAAAATTGTTAGTCCCAAGTCTAAAAACTAGGACAAAGCTTCCTCTGGAGTGAATTTCTGCGGCTGATCTTTTGGGGTGGGGATATTTTCCTTAATTCTACTCACACGGTTTGGACTGGCTTCATCAAGAGCTTTTACAATTAAAGCTTTTTTTAACTAGTTTCTCGGACGTATATCGCTGGCAAAGTGATTGTCTTATTAGTTCCGTTGATAAATCTTCATTATGCTCTTTGAGTTTTCGTTTTTTTTTTTATTTCCGAACACTGATCGAGGGATTTTGCTGGTATATCCCTGCCGGATGATGTAGAAGGTTCCTATGTTACTGCACAAGACTCCAATGTTGGTGAGAAAAATCCCGATGTTGATGTAGAAGGTAAAGATGTAGGCGTCGTAAATGTTGAAGTTGATGGTTGAGATGACACTGAAGATTTTAATTCTTTAGCACTGATTTCCATTACTGTATGCAACTACGACCCATTCTTTTCTCAAACTTTCGTGCGTTTCTAGTACTAAGTTGCCACTTAATCTTGAAAGTCCGAAAGAATCGCCGAATTCTTTCTTCGTCCAGAATCTTATCATTATACGTATTTGAAAGAACACGGACAAATTCTTGGTATTCCATAACATTGTTATCACGCATTATTTTATAATGTTCACAAAGTACAATCTGCTTATTGATTTCTTCGTAGCAGTTTTATATCAAATGAATGTAAACAGCAACAACCACAAATCAAAAAAGTATAGTGCACTTGAAAGTTCTGCTGGCTCAAAATACTCTTATCGTACTATCAAATTGGAATTTGCCAATCCTCTTTTTAATTAAGATAGAGAATGATCAATACGAACAAGTAAGAAAGCTAGAATTGGTCTAAGACCAATTCTTATGATACCCTATGAATGCCCATATGTAATTTTGTATGATCACTTCTCTGTGCAAGTATGATTTTTGATGTGGTTTCCCGCATATATTTCTAAAACGGCTCGTTGGACAGCAAAACTGGCTGTAACCAATTTCCTAAGATTTCACATTCTGAAGAACTTTTCAGTACAATAAACACGTCTAGCACTGATCGCCTTCTCAATATATGTAAAAAACTTAATTTTTTATATTGCAACACCAAGAAGCGCCCAATTCAGCCCATTTTTAAGATTATATTTACTATTTCTATGCAAATGTCGTGTACAAGATTTCAGCTCTCTATGTCGACGCGTTTTCAAATACGATTTTCTCAAAGGTAACAGGTGGTCGCAGCCAAGCTGTTTTTTATCGATGCAGGAGGGTTTCTTTAATTTGATGCCAATTAGAACGTGGCCCCCCTGCCTATTTTTTTAAAAGTTGAAAACAAATACAAATTTCAACGAAAAATAGGCCTTTTTAATTAACCCGTAACTACCTACCCCCAATTTTCGTCTTTAACCACCTACGTGCGGTCATGGTGACCGCCGACGAATTATTGTAGCTGTTTCTAAATCTTGGACGATTATGGGAAATGTGAATAAATAAAAGACATGTCTAGTGTCTTAACTGTTGTAATAAAATAAAAAAGAAAAAGAAACACTGGAAGAAGTGTAGGAAAAGTACATGACGTACGTTGTACACAAGCCGCAAACTTCCAATTCGAAAAGTCGTTGCGGTCATGGTGACCGCTCGTAGGTAGCTAAGGGTTAATATGCTATTATTAAAAAGCTATTTGCCTTCTTTCATTGCTTGTTGGCCTAATAATACCTCCTCCTATATAGTAGGTAATGTCATTAATAACAGTTCAACCTCCCCATACAAACATTTTCACAATGGAACTTTGAAATAATGGAAAACTCGAACATTTAAAGAAAATTAACTGTTCAAATGTTTCTATGACTTCCAAGCACATAGAGAGCGGGGAAATATTAAAAAAAAATTGTTGCCATAAGGTAATATATTTAGTTTACTATCGAATGGCATTAACATTTTAAAATCTATGACATGACGAAAATCGCTTTTTGGTCACCCAAGAATCGTTTTGGCCTACTGTGCGGCGTCTCTGCCAGTCCAAGTTACCAAGCGGAGGGAGTTTTCTTTTTTTTTCCCCAAATTTCCAAATAGTTTACTTCGTTTAGAAGATGCCGATACCATCGCAAGCGAGATGGCGAAAAGTAAGGTAATGTCTATTACCATAGATGGCCACAACAGCTAGATGTCACATGGCATACTAGAACAGAGTATACAGATTGTGAAATGGGTAGTGCATTCTGTAATGAACCATAACGTGCTTTAGAGCGTGCCGAAAGCTAATGTTTTATAAAAGCAGTTTTGTGTACATTTGATCGACTTCCTCAACACTTCAGATACGAAAAAATATGAATCACTCGACGTATACATCATTTCAAATGTTGTGGTTCATTCCGGAATGGAGCACCCATCGATATAAATTTTGTATACTTTTTTGACACTGCATGCGTCATCTAGTTCGTGTGCCATCTATGATATTTCTTATCTCCAGTTTTTAATTTCACTGTGCTTTTTGCGGTACTATATAGGGTGTTTGCTCCATAGAGCGGGAGGTTATAGTACTCACCTAAACAAAAAAAGAGGGAGGGAGGGGGGGGGGGTTATATCGACCGTTTCGGAGTTACAGGGTGATTAAGAAAGTATGCAAGGGTTTCACAAAATACCCTCTTTTTTAAAAAGACACCCTATGTTCTCTGTAACAGTTAAACAGTTATTAGCTAGCAACCTATTCAGATCATACCGAAATTAGCTGATACTTTTTTTTAAAATGACATGTGTTCAATTAAATTGAGATTAGGTATGAGAATTGATTTGAGAATAGGTTAAGAGCTAATAACACTTTAACGGTTACAGATAGCACACAGGATATAATATGTTAAATTGAAGAGAATAATAATAATCTACAGTTTACAGCTTTATAAAAATAAAGTTATGTTAATGACTTTTTTGCAAAAAAAAATAGAAGTCAAATTAAAAAAGAAAGGTAACACATTCCGAAATGTTTAGTTTAGACCACATTAACTCCTAAGGAGGGTATACGGGTTTGGTGAAGCAAGCATTGCAAAGGCCTTGAAGTTCTGCATATGATCAGCCTAAGACGGTGACCATTCACCCTGTATTTTTAAGGTGTTTTGTGAAACCTAGCATAATTTCTTAATCACCCTCTAACTCCGAAATGGTCCATATGCCCCCCCCCCCCGCTCTGCCATACATTATTTTGTTTGGCTAGGTGAGTACTATCACCTCCCGCTCTATGGACCACCATGGAGGAAAGACCTTGTATATGTGGATGTGGTATGGACTGCTGAGTGCTTTTATTTATTTTTGTAATTTGTACAGGCAGTGCTATTATTCTAATTTTTTAGCTACCGATTCGCTTATTCAGTTAGAAATTCGGTAATTTGTTTCGAGGGCGCAATTGATTTCCGATGTATGTGTTTAGCAAGATTAAAAAGTCTAATATTAACCAAATATTTTAAAGTCTGTAGCAATCCTCATGTGCATATATTGTGAGAACATATTCGCGGAAATTCGCAACATCCATTGATACAAACTACTAGTACCTATCCTTTGATTATAGAGCGTAGTAGGTCCTTCCAGAATCGTTTCGGGTTGAATGTACTTGTTTTTCGCTTGCCATTTTCAGCCTTAAAACTTCTAATAAAGGAATTTTTAATGACTGAATATTACTTTTGATATGGTTTTTAACCATTTTCAGTTGATATGCTGGAAAAATTATATTTTTGCTATTAAATAAAAGTTTTTATCACCATTTTGGTCAAGTAGTGACATCTATACAAAACAGAAATATATATTACAGATACATATATATATCAAAGTATAGTATAACAATTATGTCATAATCTATCCTATCCCCAAATAGACAATTCAACTCGCTTGAATTTAGAATTAGGTGTTTGCGCATAGGCAAAACCTTCGAGAACACTTCACAAACCATGAAACAGACTCCCTCACTACCACATAAGAGTCCCAACATTCTAAAATATTTGCAGTGTTGTGTTCTTATGTTAAACTGACAAAAGTTTGATTTGAATAGCTCCTTCACTCTACACTACTAATTATACAGAAAAATGGTGTTTTGATTATCATAAGCTTGCTTTCTTATCTTCCGAACCGAAATAACATTTTTATACCTTTCATAACAAAATTATTTAACCCTTTCGCAGCAGCTGGGACACATATGTCCCAGCAGAAGTTTAAAAACGACTGAATTTAAAAGTTTCCATGTAATATGTGGTATATGTGTCCCCATCGTCTTCTGAAATCTTATCTAACGGTATTTAGCTTTGTGGGCGTGTCTTAGAGTTATTTATGTTTAGTTTTGCATTTTAAATTGTGAAGTGCAGTCTTGATTTGTGATAAATTAGTGGTGTTTTATATTATTATGAGTAAAAAACGTTATTATTGGGAGTATTTTATATAAAGTAAGTGCTATATTTATATATAGAAGGAAAAATGAATGCAAAAGAAATTGAAGAGCATTTCTTGAACTCATCAGAAAACTCAGCCAGCAATGATCTTTTCGCAAGCAGTGACAGCGAATTCAATCATATTTAATTTTTTATATAATATTTCGTTACTACCTATTTAACTTTTTATTTTTGATAAATGAATTTGTTTTGTTTTTTATTCTGATATTTCGTTTTATTTTTTAGTTAAATTTTTTTTTTTCAATATACTGATGCGACATATATAACCCATCATAAAAGACGGATGGGAGATATATGTCCCACCCTTCCAGCCCTCCCCTTGATATATATTTTTTAAATAACACTTAATTATTATATTTCATATTATATTAAACATAATATAATAATATAACTTAAAATGGAAAGCCGCTGCGAAAGGGAAACAAATTTATCTGAACCAAATGATAACTTCGATTCCTCGAACAAAAACTCTCAGCTGAGTAATCATTGTATATGCGGCTGTGCCGTCAATGGAATGCCGTGGTCTGATAAAATCGAATGTAGTTGCCTACATATTCGGACTGCGGCTGCCCATACAAACATGCAATTATTACTCAGCTGAGAGTTGATGAGCGTAATATGGTAAGTTTTCTTTGTAATCAAAATTATTTTATTATTTTCTTAAGTAAGTGTAGCCTTTGGAGAGGTCAGAAACCAAGCTTTAAATGACTAGAAAACTATTTTCCTGTATGTTTGGTACTTTTCCATAAGTATCAATATAGATCATTTTAGAGAACGGACTCCCAACGCACACATATAGATTTCAATTGCATGACTTGGGAAGTATTTTCGAGGGTTTTAGCATAGGCCAGCTATAGATACTCCTCTCCTCGATTAACCCATGTAAATTTTTACAAGTATATGCATGCGTCGCGATCAGATTTCTTCCTCACAAAGAGAAGATATAGTCACACTATAGAAGCAACCTACTCATTTGACAGTTTTGACAGAGCTGTTTCTTGTATCCAGACATGCTGTCACCGTGTGTTAGACTGTTTTTTCGGAGCGCTTGAGAAGTTTTTGTTTTGAAAACCTCAGCAATTCATCTGGTTAACGGAAATACGTAATAAAGTGATTCTCTCGCTCCTTTTTATATACGTCGTAGAAATATATATTTGATAATATTATAAATGTTTAATTATGAAAATTTTAGTCATTTAACAACCAGTTCACAGAACTCTGATATTTTTAACAGCCGGTTCGGCTGAACCGGTGCAAACTCATTGAATATCAGCACTGTGCATAAATAATTATTTCAACATTACTTCTTCTTCTAAAAATTTTTCTTTAAAAAAAACCTTTTTTCTTTGATTTTCTAAAATACTTAATTCAAACAGTTCCTGCAGCTTGACTATAGTGTAAAATTTTGAATATTTGATAGGTATACTAAAAATAATCAAACAAAAGTGGATGTCCAGTTTATGAAAGCCTTTAATGAAGTATTGTTGATGCACCAAATCTAAAGCGTGCATTATTAAAGGCAGAAATTAGTATTTTTTCCTTGGTAAAGAAAAACATTATAAGGATAGCCGCTTTTTCCATCAAAACAAATGCTTTTATATTCCAAGGGTAAGGCGTTTCTTTCACATACTCTTGCTCATTTAAAATCCTGCAAATGGTATGATTTGCTCATCTACACAACGAAGTTCTAGTCAGGTAAATCTCTGTCGACATTTTCATTCAACGGCGGAATTCCTGTTTCTACTTCCCTCTTTACAACCTGGGGATTACACGTGGGAGTACAGCTTGCATGCAAGCTTTTCACTGCTTTTTATTAATTTTTTGTTTTGCATTCTTTATAGCCTTTCACAGTAGCCGAGCAATACTTACGGAACAAAATCTTAGCTACCAAAGGATCGATTCCTTTTCGTTACAAAATGAATTATTTTATATGGACAATGTTCGCTTTTTCGGCTCTTGGATTGGTTTTAGGTGTAACCAATAGAAAAGTGATCTTATAATCGACCACAAATTTATTATTTAATCATTGAAAAATATATTTTATAAGTGATCAAGAATATATTTGAAATCGAAATGGAATCGATTTGTAAGTAGATTGATGTATCGTTATAGAATTGATTGATTGATTGATGAAAGTCATGGAAGCGATTAGTCGAGATGGCTGCACTGCACTCAATACTTTTACTGTCTTCTTTGTTTCTAACGTATATTTTTCACTTGTCTCAATAAATGTACCGCTCATTCCACTTCCACTTGAAACTAGCAACTAAGGATTAATTCTATTTTGTTTCACGACCTATTCCACTAACCAAAATGCACATGTTATCGAGGAAAGCTCGGAACATTTATTTGGTATCGAAACTGAATCACTAACGAGTCCGGTTCCGGTTACTTTGCCCACAAAAGTTTTGATTCCCAATTCGACTCATCAAATTCGTTTTGGTATCGATTCTCAAATACATATAATGGGAGCAGGTCCAAAGTTTTCTTACTACGAAGGGAGAAAATCGAAAGAAAACTTTTCAAAAGTAGAGAGTAGTGTAAAGCGTTTTTCACTTACAAAACAGAGTACCCATAAAGTTTGGGAAGTCTTTAAATTTATATTGCTTCCCTTTTATTCTGTGATTGTACATGATCTTAAAGAAATTTATTTAGGATTAGCCGGGATATTAAATACATTTACTTTATTTTAATCTTAATCAAAAATGCTTCGAATTTACTAACTTTTCCTTCTTAATCTTAATTGTCACTTTAAGTTTTCTTACGCCCGCATACACTTTGTAATAGAACCATTCTAAAATTCATTTAGAATTGACCCTAATCCTGTGTTCCAAAACACTTACATACAATATGGAATGTGTTTTGCATATGGAAGCACTACATTGATTGCATCTGTTGAACTATTTCGTAAGATTGGGCAATTGGGGGCAAAGCCGCAATTGTTTCAGGCTTTTCGATGGAACCTCCCTCGAAACACTACCTTGCGCAGATTTCATTTATGACTTAGCTTCGGATGTTCTTGGGGATGATTTTCGACGCGTTATCTCCTAATTGATTAGAGAAAATCCTAATTCTTCCCAGAAAAGACTTCGCTTGAACCGTTTATTTGATTGCGATCTGGGTTTATGTCTGTTCAAATGATGAATCTGCTACAGGCTGATATATCTGTAGTATGTTCGAAAAGAGCACCACCGGCCATTGGTTAGTCTGTCGCTTACATGTACACGTTCGAGTTAGTTGGTCTAAGGTATCCTCTCCTGATTTCGTTGAATTATAAAATTCTATTATATTTGGCTTTTTCTGCTGATGCGAAGATATGAGCTTATCTTGGTAAAGAGTACTTAGTAATAAAATGCAACGATTCTTTTTTTTAGAATATAAGCTACTTAAGTAGTGTTGTGTTTATATTTGAAGAAAAATTCTTTGGAGTAAATTGGTTTATTCTTGAATTTTACAACTTGAAGTGGAAGAAACGACTTATTATTCCAAACTGTTCCGACCTTTGTAAGCTTCCGACGTAAATGTTCAACTCCTAAGTCATAAGAAGTGAAAAAGTGGTCACACGTAATACTGCGGCCTTTTAGATCGCCAACGAGATCTAAGACAACTCGCTTTCCTTGGTTTGTCTCAGGTTTGCCATTCCTCTCCTTCCCTGTGTGAACTTGGAAATTCCAAGCATAGTTTTTTTTTAACTATCGTAGAGAACCTATATTTTTATTCCGTACTTCGCTGGCTTAGAGTGTATGTAGTGTTTGAATAGGCATCTGCCACGAAAAACAACCAGCTGTTCATCTATGGTAATGTGGGTCTTACAACTTTCTTAGATTTATAACCCATTCTTCCCATAAATTTCTTATTAATGTTGTCTTATCGCAGGCACGTCCTTCTTTTTATATCTATACGATCGTCGAAGCGCAATACTTGCGAAATATTCCCGAGTCGATGTAAACTCATCGCAGCTGTAGAAATAGGTCTTCCCTTCTTGTCGTCCTATAAACTTTCTAATGACTCAGCGTGTGAACAGTAAACACCTGCTAGGACGATCGACCGGTGTCCAACCGTCTCCGATTACTGTGTAACCTACAAAAACTATTTCAATATAAAAATCTACTCAGCGGCAAGACTAACATCTTCAATATTTGTCATATCAATAACAAGGTTTTCCATTATATTTGGATGGAAAAATTCAATTGAAGATTTGATGCTGTGGTGTTTAGTTTGTATACACCGTGAGAAAATGGATGTGGAGGCTTTGATTGCAAAAGTCGAAATAACAGACAGTTCAATTTTCCTTTTTTATCATAATCACACCAATTAATTTTTTATTTTTCTTATTATTAATCAAATTAACTTTTTATTTCTCTAGTTACTATTCTATTTGTTTTTTATTACTTTAATAACTACACGATTTAACTTCTTTTTTCACTCAACTGTACGTATATAGTGTGTACGTGTATAGTGTGTAATACATACAACTATTCAACTCTTTTTTTACTTATACTGAATCTTTAATCTTCCGGCTCATTCCATACTTAAAGAACTCAACAAAAACTAACTCGACTTACTGTCAGGGCTCAAACTCAACTATTTCTGCCACACTCAATATTAATTAATTCTACATTCTAGAAATGCATAATCGGCTACTCATAATGCTGTGCCAGATATTTATTCTTTTCGCAATTAAATTGATTTATTTCCTACTTCGCTTTGTTTACCTCCGCAATAAATTTTGATCAGCAACTAGGTCATTTTTTATTTATGCTGACCGGGCATTGATCGCTGCACTTAGAATGTTTTTGTATTTATTTATCTTTGCAATTATTACGATTACAAAGATAACATACGTACATATTGCATGATGATATAATTATACAAGAAAGTCATGTACTCGCGATGTTGCATAAGATGTAGGCCCATCACGTTTTCACCTCTATAACTTCCAACTAAAAAAAAAACCTTCAAATAACTTACCTGGTTACTCATTTTTCTAATGTTTTACAATACTATTTCACGCAATTTTCCGCAAATTGGGCTATAATTTTACAAAATTTGCGCTTCGATTTTCAGTACATTTTTGAAAATTTATTTACTATTATTATGAAAACACCATGTACTAAATTTCAACTCTCTAGGTCAACGCGTTCTCGGACAGTGCCTCCAAATATACCTTTAAAAACGAAAGTTTTGTATGGCAACCCTACGATGGAGTTGTTCGATTTGTCCCATTTTCGAAATGAAATTCATATTCTTTTTAAGAAGTCCGTGCGTCAAAGTTCAGCACTCTAAGTGGACCTGCTCTCGAGTTATCTTGCGGACGGGCAAACGGACAGCCAGATGGAGAGACAGACAGCCAGATAGACAAACAAACGGACATGCGGACATAGAAAAATCAAAATAACTTTTAATATTATGCGTGGGTGTCCAATTTAATAATTTGAAAAGAAGATGTCATTAGTACAAATTCGTTACATTTATGGGTCGGCACATGTTTGTAATTTGCCAAAATGCTTCACGTTCGAAAATTCGCGTTTTGAGAACAGTTCATACTCTACATGACCCCCTTAAATTGTAGTTGTTTGAAAGATTATCGATTGTAGATTACATTATAGTAGAGAAAGTACACCCGCGTGCCACTTTTCCTTACAAAAAAATTGACGCGAAGTCAAATATTAGGTGTTCCGGGTCCGAATTTTCGTATTTAAAAAAATAGAATAATTTAAGTTCATACCTAAGTTCCCTTCAATTTAAAAAAAGAATTACGAAAAAAGAATGTCAAATTAAAAAATTGTTAAAAACAGCAAAAAAAAACACTATTTTCGATTTGAGCGACCTCTAAAGAATGAATTTCAATGAAATTTTGCATAGATCAATTATGTATTAAGCTGACTCAGAAACAAGTGATCTAAGAGTCATTATTAGTAAAATGAACACTGACATCATTATACTCTTAAACAAAAACATATAGAATTGAACAAATCAGTTTCTGTTTTAATTTCTGGCTTCGATCAAGTAATGAAAGTTGTTGAAGAGCGCAAAACCAAAATAACTGCAATAGAAATTGAAAACTTGAGATGTTTCAATCATGAAAAGTCGTTGAAATAAAATTGCGAATCAATCCCTCAGTACCTTTGCTCGAGTTTTCAATGTCACAAAAACTGATGGCGAGGATGCATTGGATTATTATTAAGAGACTACATGCTCATTTAATACTCCTATTGAAAGATGCTGATAACATCAAATCGTATCGCTCCAGATTTAAAGGAATTGCTACAATATCTCAACCTATCATATAAATAATCATATAAATCTGATTATAAAATAAATAAACTTTTAATTGCTTTCAAAACAACTACAACTTTAACTAATAGTGAATTAAGTTTCTCAGACAATGTTAGTAAAATCTATGTAAGTGAACTTTTATCTAATACTAATCGTAGGTTACTAAACCAAGCTAAAACATTTAAAATAGAACATTCTTTTAAATACACTTGGGTGAAAAAACGAAAAATTTGAAATTAAATGATAATTTTCCAGCATATATGATAAAAAATGAAGCGAGTTTTGATTACATTATCCGCAAATCCAAACCAAATGTCAATATCGCTATATTATCAAAATATACGAGGAATTAGGACAAAAACCGAGGAGGTAAGACTTAGTCTACTTAGTAATACCTATGAGGTGGTTTGTTTAACCAAAACTTTTTTACATCCCGGTGAGATCTTCGATAATCGATATGTTGTGTTTAGTCATCATAGGCATAACACGCTTAATGATAATATTGGTGGTGGATGCTTAATTGCCGTGCAGAAGTACTTCGATCCAATTAAGTTGCCTGAATTTGAAATTGTTCATGAGATAGTTTGGACTAAAATTAAAATTGAAAATTGTACCCATTATATTTGTTGTCTCTAAATTCCATCACTAAACATATACGAGGAACTAATGGATACCATTACTGTCGTTTCTCAAAACGCCGTGCCTAATTCAAAAATCATTGTGTTAGGAGATTTTAATGTTCCCTCCATAGAATGGTGTTTAGATGCAAATACTCTTTTTATGAAGAATACCAGTAGGTTAAAGAAAATATCCTCAACTCTGTTAGATGATATGTCTTTTAGTTCTCTAGAACAGCACAATTCGTATTGTCCAATCTCAGTTACGCTGACATAAAAATAGAACGTTCCTTAAGACCTATCTCAAAATTATACCCCCATCATCCACTCCACCACTTGATATTTCTGTAAAATTTTATAAGTTGCCATTTGTTCATGAGAACGTAATCCTAAAACGTAAGTTTCTCAGTGCTGATTATGTCAGAATAAATACGCACCTATCTCAAACTGATTTCTCTATCATAGATAATTTAAATACTAACCAAGCTTGCACAGAAATTTATCGTATTATAAATACATGTATTGAAGCACACGTCCCAGAAAAACAACGTAAATCAATCAGATACTATTCCTGGTTTTCGTACAATCTTATCGCAGCAATAAAACTGAAAATGAAATATAGCAAAGTCTATAAGCATTATAAGAACCCAGATGACTATCTAACCTTTTCATATATTTGAGAAGTAGAGTGAAATCGCTAATAAAAGCTTGTTATAAAAAACATATTGAAAATAGCGAATCAAATATTACACGCGCTCCAAACGTATTCTTCTCTCATACAAAGAGTATGAAATTAACCAATTTCTTCCCAACCGAAATGTCTTACAATGATTCAACGTCTTAATCGCCGCAAATAACATGTGATCTTTTTGCTGACTATTTTAAATCAGTGTATAATAAAATAACACCCTCAACTATTTAACCCGTAAATCATCTATCGAATTTATACACACAGAAAACAATTTAATTTCTCATTGTACACCAGACGACATAAACAAAGTATTAAATTCATTTGATATTAATAAAAAAGCTGGCCTGGACAGACTACCAAACATATTCTTAAAATATTGTGCACATAATTTGTCAACGCCCATTTCAATAAGTCCATATTCGAATGCATTTTTCCAAGCAAGTTCAAAAATTCATTAATTAACCCAATATTTAAAGTAGGCGACCCAAAAATTAACTACGAATTATCACCCATTAAGTAAATCAAATTGCTTATCACTAGTTTTTGAAAAGATCATTTACGATCAGCTCTTCCCCAAGTTAAACACTTAATTAGTAACTATCAACACGGTATTTTTCCACACCGTTCAACTTCTATTAACTTAGCCCTGTACACTGATGTTCTTGCAAAGGCTTTAGACAGAGGCTTATAAGTCGACACAATATACACAGATTTTTCTAAGGCCTTTGACAAGATAGACCACCTGCTTATCTTAAAAAAACTGAGTAGACTCGGCTTCCATACAAATTTCTTAATGGATTTAAATCATATACTTTCACCCAAACATCTGGTGTACCCCAAGGAACAAGACTTGGTCCCCGATTTTCTTACTCTTTATTAATGATTTTCCATTAACAATAAAATCTCCATGCCTATTGTATGCTGATGATACCAAAATCTTTAAAACTATTTACTCTATGGATGATTGCTTAATATTACAAAATTATTTAAATACACTTCATGATTGGTGTACAATAAATATACTTCCTTTAAATATAAATAAATGTTGTGGTTTAACGTTCTCCAGAAAACAAAGCACACTCTTCTTTGATTACCATATTTCAAATTCTTCCTTAATACGTGTCACAGAAAGAAAAGACTTGGGAGTTACCTTGGATGCCACATTATTATTTGATACGCATATTAATACAATAACATGACGATCTTTTCAATTATTAGGTTTCATTTTTCGTAGCCGTAAGTTTTTCAAAACACCACTTTTATTTTTGACTCTTTATAATTTCTTGGTCAGAAGTACCATAGAATACTGCTCAGTTACTTGGAATCCATTCTATCAAGTCTATATAAATGCAATAAAAAGAGTTCAAATACGATGTACAAGGAATGTTACTTACAAATTCGATCGCAGGCATTTAGAATACACCGAACGACTTCGTAGGTACTCATTGTTAAGCCTCGAAAATCGCCGAGCTTATATTGATGAATTATTCTTCCTAAAAATCACTTGTAACCTTATAGATAGCGCAGATATTAATGCATAATTAGGGTATAACGTCCCACCAATCCAATCTCGCCGTACCCCTACATTTAAACTCGAAAGCGCTAGGAGAAACATTAATGACAAATCAATTCTATATAGAATCCAGAAACAATACAATAATATATTTAATTCCATTGACCTCTTCGGTAAAAGTCTTTCTTCCTCAAAGCGTTCTACTTTGGATATAATAGAAACTCGCTCTCTCCTCCCTGAAATTCTTCATCTTTCCGTTTTTCGGAAAAAATAAAATAAAAAAAAGGTGAAATTTTTATCAAGTTACCTCCCATTAAAATGTATGCATACCTTAGTTATATAATTAATTGGTCCCAAATTCATTAAAATTGATTATTATTTACATAGCTCGTATTTATAGTTCTTAACTCACATTAATTACTCAAAAAATAAAAATAACTGTCTTGGTTTAATATTTTCCCGGTAGTATGTAAAAGGATTTACATTAAGTCTGTTATACTATCGCTTAAACTTTTTAAAATAAATAAATGAGTACACTTGCGAGAAGTGCCGACGACGATATATCAGTGTGTTATTCAGCATGCGCTTAGAGCTCAATAGGCAGCAGTTAGAAACTTAATTAGTCTTGTGGTAGGTCCGTAATACTATTATATACTATACCATTATGAATGACTCAGAGTTAGTAGAACTGATAAACCATTTAAACGAAAATTTTAGAAGCTGTAGTGAGCCTGCAATTAGTGACAGTGATAATAAATTTTTTTTTCCACCGAGAAATCGGCACCCACGTCAAATTATTAGTAGTGAGAGTGAAAACGATTCGCACATTGACGACAATGGCAATGACTCATTTGATAATTTTTATGAAATTAGTGTAAATGAGGATACTCAATATAATTCTCGTCCGTTATTCTTGAAAACTCCTGGTCCAAAACAGTGGCGGATCCAGGATTCTTATGAGGGTGGGGTGGGGTTCGCAACTATGGTTTAAAAATGGTATATGCTGAAAACTGAACAAAAGTTTGAAGACACTCGCCACCACTCGCAAATGTCAAAGGCACAGAATTCATCAATTAAAAGACACGAGTCGAACAGACTAGCAAGTGGATATCAGTCGCAATGAAGAAAGTTGCTCAAGGTTCTTTGCCACTCCGAAAAGTCAAACGAGATGTTAGATTATTCATTTTGTTTTGATTTGTAAATGATGGAAGTGTAAAACTTCCAAATCATCCATTTTAGTTAGTAAAACTATGAAACGTATTTTATTTAAATTCACGAACCATCATAAATTGTATCTTTGTAAAATACAGGAATTAAAAATTTACATTTATTGCAGTCATAGAACAGATGCAATACATACCTTGTACGTATACAGCTTCGTCGGGAGGCTGCAGAGATATAGAGATAAAGAAAAGAATTAAGGAACGTGAGGAGAGTGACGAAGGTGCCGATCTATGTTACTCTTAAACTTTCGCAGATTGCATGCCGGAGGAAATACAGAAGATGGTAGTCTGTTCCACGTTCGCACAGTTCTGGATGAAAAATCATGACGGAATTTTACTGTATGGCCGACAGTATTTTGGAGGGTAAAAGTATGTACGCGGCTTGCATTGCGAGTATTACATGCAAGAATCAGGGATTAGACTAGAAATATAGGAGCGAAACGCAATCAATATTGCGGCTGTGCTCGAGTGAGTCCATATGACAAGTTTTTGCCACATCGCCAATGACCTAAAGGCTCTCTTTTGAACAATATCCAATGAAGTTACGGCTCTGCGACAAGCCCTAGCCTACATATGGATATTGTATTCCATTCTAGGTCTCATGCAGGATTTGTAGAGGAGTGCTAAAATCGATGGGCTGAATTATTTCTTACACCTTTTCAGAAATCCAAGATATTTCGAGGCTTATTAGGGAACAGAGAAGTTGTGATCTGTTCAGTTTAACATACTGCAAATATTAATGTCAAGAATGCATAAAGGTATCGTCAAGAAGTTCTCCATCAAAAGAAACGGGAGTGGAAAAATTATGACCTTGTTTTAAAGTGAAGGGATAGCTTTGGAACTTAGATGTATTGAATTCGATGCGATTCGGTTCGCTCCAAGCGAGGATATTATCAAGCTGGTTATTCAAGGATCTAATCATGCAGTCTATTTTGACAGGTATGACATTTCCTCTGTAGTCCGCAAAAGTGTCAAACGAGTAAGCGAAACCAATGGTACTGTCATCGGCAAAACAATGGATGGGATTGAAAATGAGGGAAAGCAGATCATTAGTGATAATTGAGAGATGGGGAGATAACAGAGCCCTGAGGCACACCGACATTTATTGTCTGAGATTGAGATGTAACGCCAGCTAATACAATCCGTATTAAGCGACCAAATAAAACACTTTACGTGCAGAATAGAAGAGAACGAGAGAGGCCAAGTGCTTTAAGTTAGGCTAAGAGGTCTGAATTCCAGACACTATGATAGGCCTTTGATATATATAGGGCAACGATTTTGGACTCACCAAAATTGCGAAGATTACGGCCTCAACGTTCCATAAGAAAAGTCAGAAAAAGAAAAGTCATATTGGTGACCGTTGTGGTTTTGATTAGTTTCTAGATACTTCATTAATTTGGAGTTAGTGATAGATTCAAAAACCTTTTAAAGAATCGAAGTGATTGTAATTGGTAGATAATTTGAGGACTCGCTACCCGTTCCTTTCTTGGGAATAGGCTAACCGTTAGGTAGTTTTCAAGAAGTTGGAAATTTTGCTGTCGAATAAGACAAGCAGAATAGTTTTCGCAGAGCTTTAGCCAAGAATGTGGCACAGGTTTTATTTAACGGGGGCTTGAAACTATCAAGACCTGCAGCTACGGAGAATTTGAGTGAATCTAACAGTCTAAATAATAGTTTTATTTAGGGAGTCAACAATCACTTCATTGTAAAGTAGTGACAAGTAGTGACGGAATAGAGGAACTACTGAAGTTACTCCTGATAGTTTTGACCTGGGACCTTTGCTGCCTTTTCGTCTGGCCAAGATTCTAACATTCTGGTCAGTTGGATAGTGTTTAAATTCTGAACATGGATGCAATTGATAAGTGCAAAAAGCAGACTATTTCGCTTTTATTGCTTGGTTGTACTTATCGTTAAACCAAGAGCGATTTTGCTGTTGTTAAGATCTGCTATATAAATACTGAATTTATTCACGCATGCCATGACTTAGAATTGTACTAGCTAGCTAGGGCCTGCGTTCCTAATTGTATTAAATTGAACGCTTTCAGAAATTGTTACGTTTTTTACAACAGGTGCAGTAGAATAGATATGAATCATTTTGTTAGGAAATATTCAAAAGATGTACTGTAATTTTTTTTCAGTGGTCTTCAGGGGGGGGGGGGGCGTCCCTAGCTGGATCTTCCTCTGGTCCAAAACATATGCCAACAAAAGAATTCCGAACCAATAGCTTATTTCAACTTAGTTTTTACGGATGCATTCTAAGATAGCTTGAAAACTGAGACAAATCGCTATGCAAGACAATTTCTGAGAAATATTGAACCAGCAAATAAATCCAGCGTACGAGAATGGAAAATGTAATCGCACAGAGATGAGGACCTTCATTAACGTTATTTTGGAAATGGGTATTACTCGAAAACCAACAATTTTCAGTTGTTAGTCAAGAAACCATAGATATACCTATGCCATGGTTTGGGCAAATGTTTTCAAGAAATAGGTTTCAACTAATTTTGAAATTCTTCCATGCTGTACACAACAACAATTTATCACAACGAAATAGTCATGATTATGATTCGTCAACAAAATTTCAACCTTTTAGATTCCATTATACACGTAACTAGCATCTAAGCGTGGATGAATCCTAGGTACAAAGTGTAGATTAGGCATGACGCAGTACTTACCAAATAAAAAGAATCATATGTGGGGAATCAAATTCTGGTTGCTGATGCAATAACTCGATATTGTTTGGGACTTTTTTGTTATCGGGGAGCTAAACAACATCTATAAACCGAAGCAAATGAAATAAAGGTAAAGGGACTTAGCAATGTGGTAATTCATAAACTATTGAATATGTGTAATTATTTTATGAAGGGATATCACGTAGTTGCAGATAATTTCTTTACAAGTATTCCCTTAGCAAGATCGTTGTTTCAAAAACTTACGTTTCTGACCGGTACTTTACCCAGCAACAGAAAATATATTCCATTATCTCTAAAACAAAAACTAGAGATCGGTAAATCAAAATATTTTCGAGATAATGAAATATTACTAGTAGCGTATAGAAAGAAAAAATCACACAAAAAACATGTATTGTTATTATCAACACATGCAGTGGCCGAAAATAAAACAATTACTATTCAAAGAGGGCAACGGCAAAAAATCGTTGAAAAACCTTTGATAGTACACAATTATAACGAATTTATGGGGGTGTGGACACATCCGATATGATGCTTTACGACTACTTGGACCAAAACAGATCTCTGAAGTTTTGGAAAAAAGTAGTTTTTTTAATTCATCCAAGAATGGTTTTGAATTCTTATATTTTGTATAAAATGAATACTTATCATCGTCATCTGACTCGGTTAGAGTTTTTAACTAAAATAATTGGGTCAATTATAACGGAATGTATGGCGGCAAAAAACATTGAAGAAACAACAGCTTCATATTCTACATTCCCAAGTTTAACAACAGCCGAAGGAATAAGAAAACTTCCGGGGAGAAGAGAAAAAGTGTGTGCAGTTTGTAGTAGAAAGAATGGTGAGCCTGCGCATAGATCACGCACAATTTGTAATCGATGTAATAGAACCTTACATGGAAAATGCATGAGTGATCACAAATGCTAAATAGTTCATTAGGTAAGTAAATAAATGTAAATAAATAATAACAACTGAATAACAATACAAATTTACAGAGATGTTAAACCTACTCATCCCCCTGCCCATGAGACACCGTGATTGATTTATTATTTATTTTTCATTTCAAATAGCTGAAATATTATAATTTTTGATTTTTATATGCGGTTTATATATTATATATTCACCATGTTTGAATAACAATGTGTTTTACTCATAAATGCTAATTCAAAAATTACCATCTTTAAAAAAAAATGTCTTATTTCTAATAAGCAATACTTATATAATTTTCAACAAATTTTAACAAGCTTTAACGTTTATATTTAATAATTTTATAGAGTCTCTTCTGTGCTGGACGTCCAAATTGAGCTTTTTACGGGTAACCTCAAATTATCTTGATGAACCAAAATCGATATTTCTTGTACATGTTGAATGGATTTCAATAATTCTTTTTTCAGACTATAGCTAAGGTATGCCGTAATACGAAGTGGGGTGGAGATTAAAGATATCAGGTACATACTATCGGCCATCACATTACTTTCAATGCTATCTTTCTGCTAAACTTTGCATTATTTAAGCCACTTTCTTCTTTTGGAATTATCTATAATTTGTTGTATTTCATTTAAGAAAAGCCGGAAGTCATTATTCCTAGTCGTTTAGGAATAAGTAACAAAATTAGATTGCATGGTTCGCTAAATTATTTCTAATTAAATTGATACTGGAAAACGACCACCTTTTATCGGGTCCAAATTGCAGCTTGTTCCAAGGAAACCGCACACACCATCTCAATTTTTTAGACAAGGCTTCTAGTTTCAAAATATAAATACAAAAAAAAGTACTAGAGGTCCCCCGTAGAAAAAAAAACAATACATTTGTTGTATAATTATTTCCCCATTTAACGAAGATTAATTTCAAAACGTTTTTCTAAATGTTTTCATGTTACGAATTAATATGGAAGTTTCTTTGCAATCGTAACAATTGCAAAGATAAATAAAATAAAAGCATTTTACGTGCACTGATCAATGCCCGGTCAGCATAAATAAAAAATGACCTAGTGGCTGATCAGAATTTACCTTCGCAATAATGACCTACTTCGCAGGTAAACAAAGCGAAGTAGGAAATAAAAATAATCTTGTTTGGAAACATCAAAAAATTCTGGCACAGAAATTACGCGTAGTTGATTCTGCATTTTTTTAAGTGAATTTATTAATTTCGAGTACAGAATAAGTTTAGTTTATTCTTGAGTCTGGTCAGCGTCGCGGTAGTTTTTGAGAGAAAAGTCCAATCAGGTCGGTTGCTTAGTTTTAAAGTAAAGTGAAGACCAGAAAAATAAATAAAATATAAGTGCGTTAACTTTAAAGTAAATTGAAGACCAGAGAAATAAATGAAATATAAGTGCTTTAGTTTTAAAGTGAATCGACGACAGGATAAATAAATAAGTTATACGTTTAAAACAAGATAAATAAATAAATTATAACGTGAATTGTTGTTATTTTGAATAAATAAATTAAAAAGTGAATTCTCAAACGTAGTTAAAGCCCACACATCCCTTTTCTCGCGGTGTTCAAAACCAAACACCACATTTGGCGCAGCCGGTAGGATTCGGAATAATTAGATAGCGTTGAAATAGACTTTAAATTATAATCGTCTACTATACTTTAACTGGTATTAAAGGCGCTATATTCGAATCCAAACCTACTTGAAAGCGAAAACGAGGCTATCTACGATTTACAAAAGATAAAACTAGTGTAAACAAGAATTAGAGCAGCAAGCATCTAATTAAAATAAAACAAAAACAAAAAAGTGAGGAAGAGACGAAGCCTGCCAGGAAATAACCGCCTATAGACATACAGCGATTGAGGAAGATGTGAAAACTGTTAAAAAACAGAACAGCCCGCAGCCAACCTAAATACAAGGTTTGAGGAAGAAGTGAACTTGCCAGGAAATAGAGCCGCCAGCAGCCTTTCAAAATAGAAGGATTAAGGAAGAAGTGAGTTTAGGAATAAAGCAGCCTACAGCATACAAAAATACAGTAAGCAAATTATATAGTTACCTTCTCTTTATTTTTATTTTTATTATATAATATATAATTCTATAACGGTGTTAAGATGCGCTAAATTTTCCGAATTTTATTTTACCAAAAGAATTTTCGTTTATGTAAGTAATTGTAATTAATTTTTTGTGATGTTACGGAATCAGTGATTTTTTTTACCCCAATATAGAGTTTCTGAATTTTATTCTATACCTAAAAATTAAAAGATTCATTTTCTGAAGATTACTTTGTTGACTGTGTGTGAATAAAATGCAATAGTTCTTTTAACAAAATTTTGAGCTTCTAGATGCAATTTCATGAGTGAAATTATAAAACTCTTTTATTTTTTCGGTGTAGCGCATGTCTAGATTTGAAGGCGCAGATGCCCCTAGACCCAAAAATAGGGAAGTAAGTTTTCTTCGAGGTGATATTGAACCACTTGAAGAAACAGTACTGCGATCAGGTCATAGAATAGCGAAACCACCTACTCTCACTACGGGTACTGATCTACTGTTTAAAACCGCCGAAGAAACGGACAACCAGATTAGGGCATTCTGTGAAAAAATTGCGAATGAAACCACCTTAGTTAAGCAGTTGGTTCAGAAAAATCAAGATCTTTTCACTGACTTAGAACACTTTCAAGTAACTTCTCCACCTTCCGAAATTACACAAACTCCAACTCTTTCTGGAACAATGTCTAACTCCAATAACAGCACCAGTCTTAGCAAGAGTTTTCACTGTGACCCAACGTCCACCATAATAGATACCATAAACAAAATAGTGCCAATATTATCCGGTGAGCCATCTTCAACAGCAGAATCCGATTTGCATGTGTTTTTGAATATTTCACAGGCGTATTGCGATTCTTTGGATGAAGAAGAGAAGGCAATTTTCATATCTTTTCTCCCCAAACTAAAATTGCGTAAAATTCCTTATGAGATTTGCAAGAACACCAGTTTTAAAACATGGGAGGAATTGCAGGAGACCTTAACGGCCTGTTACTTTCCCTGTAAAAATTTAGCAGATCTCACCCATGACATGCAAAGCTGTAGATAACTCAATGGAGAAACTGTGAGACAGTTTGGTCAACGAGTAAAACAACGTCTAGAAGAATGCGAGCTGAACTTGAGACAAAAATGCAAAACAGATCCAGAACCAATGATAAAAGAATATCAAAATATGGCCACACAAGTTTTTAGGAGAGGACTTTTAAGTATGACACTCAAGCAATATGCCTGCATATCAGATAGTTCAAACTGTACAGATTTAATAAAAAAGGTTTCCTTTATGGAAGACACGGAAAATCAAATTTACGGTGGTGTAAACTCCAATAACTTCTCTTTTGGTAGTGTAAACTCCAATAACTTCTCTTTTGGTGGTGTAAACTCCAATAAATTCCCCTTTGGTGGTATAAATAACCTCCCTGGCCAAAGTGAAATAAATAGGAATGGGCTAAATAGCCGTGGACCTTTTTCACACTTTTCAGAACATCCAAGTGTACCCATATATCCACAGAATTATCAATACCAAGAACAAAATCACCCGCTCCGAACACGATATGAAAGCTTCCAGTATCCTAGACGTACCGCACATGGTGCTCCTCCACGAAACTCACCTCCATTACCTGCTTTAAGTGTGGACAACCAAATCATTTGCGTAGAGACTGCAGAGCCTCCGATCACTCGATCTATTGTCAAAGGTGTAAGACTTCGGGTCACGATGCAAGAAGTTGTAGGCGAGTAAGTGATCGACCCTCGGAAGTAAGACAGGTAATCCTCACTTGCGATTTCTGCGAAAGGCATGGCCATACAGTATTTAATTGCGCTACGAAAAGACGATGGGAGGAAAAACAAGAAAACTCGGGAAACTTGACGGCACCTATCGGATCCCACCCCGATCGGCAGTAACCTTCTTAGAAATAAACAAGAGCCTTAACGAAGTAAGATATTTTGAATCGCAAACTCCTCATGACTCTGTAGTTAAGTTGCCGTTAGATGTAAGTAAAAAGTGCGAAACAAAATTTTTGATAGATACTGGCTCCCAGGTAACTCTTATTAAGGAAAACGTTCTGAAGACGGGAACCAAAGTAAATAAAAATGAACAAATTCGAATAAATTCAGTACATGGCAAAGAAAATACTTTAGCTACTTGTACAGGAACTTTTGTGTTGAAATCGGAGTTACCCTGTAAATAAATGTAGTAAGTACGGGTACTAACATTCCGGAAGATGGATTGTTAGGAAATGACTTTCTCCAAGAAAATTGCAATGTTGAAGGTCCTAGAAAACGACTACTTTTTCCTCGCACCGAAATGAATAAAGTAGAATTCGAAGTGCCATTTGAAGAAACTGCTACGCATTCAGAAGAAAGTTCAAGTGCCAAGGCTAGTCCAAAGTTGGATTGTGGGAAGGAGACTCAGAGAGCAACCCGCAATCTCGGCAAGCCAAGGCATGCTGAACAAAAGTCTGCCCGCATTATGTTAGCTGATCAAATAAAAGACTCGCAACAAGAGAGCAGCCCTGAACAATTTACTAATGTGCAGTGCCATAAGGAAAATGAATTGACTTCGAGAGAAGTTCATATTTCTGCTCGATCAGAAGTTTTGGTCAAGACAGTTTGTTCAAATGAAGGAGATTTGATTTGTTTAGCCGAAAAGCTAAGCCCTGGAGTATTCATTTCAAATTGTATAGTGCATCCAAAGGACCAACACATTGTGATAAGTATAGTGCACATCAACGAAATGGCGGTCACACTGAAAAATATTAATCCCAAGATTGAGAAACTGGAAGATTATGATATAGTAAGACTTAGTGAATGAAAGTAAACAAATAAACGCAGTGGAGACAGCAACTATAGTAAAGAAGAATAGTACTTGCCAAAGAATTTATCGCGACATTAACCGATTGCAAAAATAATATGAAGAAATAAGCCTAGATGAAGAATTAAACCCTGAGGAGAGGGGTAGAATATGGGAAATTTGTGAAGATTATGAGGATATATTTCATTTGAAAGATGATCTTTTGACGTACACTCCAGTACTAAAACATAAAATACAGGTAAAAGAAAACCAGGCACCAATTAACCAGAAGAACTACAGATTACCACAGAGTCAAAAGGAGATAATAAATGAACAAGTTCAGGAAATGCTCAAAAATGATATCATAACTCCTAGTAAAAGCCCATGGAACTCCCCATTACTGGCAGTGTTGGGCGTAATCAACTACATTTGTAATCAGATTAATAATCATGATTACATTAATCATGATTACATATTAAACATGATTACATCAATCATGATTACATATTAATCATGATTACATCAATCATGATTATCCATCAATCATTAATCATGATTACATCGAGTAATCTTAGGAAAATGTAACCGTAATCATGATTACATGATTACATTTATTTTGATTATTATTATTTGAAACTTATCAAGAGATTTCTAAGAAAACAAACAATCTGTGATCGTAATTAAGAATTTTTATTGTAGAAGACTCCAAGGCACTGTTGAATTATGTATTAATTGGAGTCAGTATAAAGAATGTAAGTGGTTCGATTGATAGAGACACGCACATATCTGATCATCAACTTAAATTCAAGCATCTTGATTATGTGAGAAAAAAGGTAGCGAAAAAGATTAGATTTCTGGGGCGTATTAGAGAGTCGTTGAGCACGGAAAATGCAATAATGCATTTTCACGCGCGACACTTTTCATATTGCTCCTAATTGTTATATGCTAGTTCGAATGAATCCAAGGGCAGATTGCAACTATTGTAGAATAAGACAAAGTGAGTTATTCTGAAATGCAGCATATATACACCAGTTAGAAGCATGCTCGAAGCGCTGCAATAGGTAAATATTACTGACATGACAGCAAGAGTAAAGATTAGATTCACTAACTACTACCTAACAAAACGATACAGTATTGTTTTTGATATCAGAAGATTCTAACTCTACCTCTCTTTCTTAATTACTAATAATTGATAAACGCAATCCACAGATATCAGATATTCCATTACTATCCCACTACAGATATGTGCTTACAAATATTAGTTTATGTGCCAACCGATTTCGGAATAGAAATACAACAATGTTTGTTTTCTTTTAACTAATTTTAAAACTCTTGCAAATTTGTAATCAAAAAATGTAACCATGTAATCATGATTACGGTTACGATTGATCAATCATTAATCGCCAAAAATGATTACTTTTCTGATTAATATTATCAATCTGTAATCATGATTACAGATTACAGATTGTAATCGTAATCATTAATCATCAATCAGATTGCATTTTGCCCAACACTGATTACTGGTAGTACCAAAAAAGCCTGGCTCGGATGGTACCAAACGATGGAGAATTGTCGTCGACTTCCGCAACATAAATCAAGTTACTGTCAAGGACGCTTTCCCGTTACCGAGAATAGAAGAAATCTTAGATCAGTTGGGTCACGCAAGATACTTCACAACTTTAGATTTGGCAAGTGGTTATTATCAAATACAAGTAGATAAACGAGACAGAGAAAAAACTCCCTTCAGCACTAATTATGGACATTATGAGTTTAAACGGATTCCTTTTGGACTCACCGGAGCACCAGCAACGTTTCAACGCATAATGAACCATATCTTGACGCGTTTGCAGGGATTTAGATGTTTCGTTTATTTAGATGACATTGTCATCTATGGAAAAATTCTGCACGATCACAACGCCAAACTGTTGGAAGTATTCCAGAGGCTAAGGGAAGATAACCTAAAATTACAACCGGAAAAGTGTCAGTTCTTACGTCGTGAAGTTATCTATTTAGGACACAAATGTGGTAAGGAAGGTGCCTTGCCAGACCCTGTGAAAACTTTAAGTGTCCAAACTTTTCCAACTCCCAAAACAGTTAAGCAAGTGCAATCTTTCTTGGGATTGGTA